>JAVTVY010025216.1:0-114776 GCA_036873755.1 Hanleya hanleyi
CAGTTATCGGACAGGACAGTTATCGGACACGCATCTCGAGCGCACGTGTTGTGCTCGTGATGACAAGGCAATAATATGTCAGAACAAAGGGGAGATCATTTCTAACTGTTATGCAAAATATAGAATTATAGGTAGCCACGAAAGTCGAAAAATTTAAATCTAACATTTTTGTTTTCATCAAAATTCGAAATTTCTCGTGTTGTGGCGGGGTGCGAAATTCGATCTACCACCTTGTCTTCCCGATCTCGCTCGCAAGTAAATACGTATAGAAATTGAACAATGATCATATCATCTTAAACGACAGAACTCCAACTAACGATTGTCATGCACAAAACTTGAAAATACATTGTACTTCAACGTCAAATTCTTGTTCACGATGGGTGTCCGATAACTGGTACTGTCCACGGCGGGAACGGAGCTGAAAAGTCGAGTTAAAAATAGCTCTCGCACGTGCAGAAGGGAGTGACGTCATGGACGGAATTCATAACGGAAGATAGCCGACGAGCTCAGCAATCATCGTGTCAGTTTTCATGTCATTTCAAGAAGTACTTTTTCATATATTCCAAATAAACCACGAAAATTGTCCGATAACTGGTCGGACACCCAAAACAGGTTAACTTTCCTTGAATAACTTGTAAAATACGAATAAATCTGCAGTTTTCCTTTTACAATGGCGCATAAATTCACATATATAGTTACATATGTTAACACATGTTTATTATCACTTATTTGATTTACAGTTTAGGTATCTCGCAGGAGACGATTCAACCTACAAAAGCGAGAGGGGGCGTCCAAGGGGACAGCAGCGCCTCTTCCACAGGACTATCTAGATATGAATCTCAGTCACTTTGGTTCTAAGAGTTTATTGATTGATGCACCCAAGGAACGTGATGCACCAAAGAGCTGAAATCGGCTACGTTGCAACTCACGCCCGTTGTGTTAAGCGGGCAGGGACATGCATACTTCGCGTGCGCACCAACTGTTTGAAATGGTCGAAGCATGCGCGATGAGAACGTTGCTTATGCGAGTGGGCACACTGCACTTTTGAAAACCGTCACCAAATTTGTCTGACGTATCCCAGGTCTACACGAATACATGGCTTCTATCGATAATACATTTGGCTTGAAAACTGTTTGACGAAATTCATTTACTCCTGTGTATCTACCTGGATTCATGAACGATAAATCCGCATGTCTATGATTTGCAATGTTTATGAAGGTAATAGACGAATAAGAAAAACTGGTTGCACCTCGAATAGTGGCTGAAACGGATTAAACCGTCTATAGATCCGTTTAGTGGATGGATCTGTGGCTATGGTACAGGCATAGATCCACAACACGAGTGCTACAGTTACAGATGTTGGTGTTAAACACTATCGCACCCTGGCCCTTTTGTAATCTGCACTATGTTTTCCTCAATGTTAGTCATATAAACTCCGAAATCCTATAGCTTAGAGTGAAACTCCCAAATTGGATTGGAAGTTTCTCAATGTAAAATTTTCGGTGAGTGACACCAAAGACTGAATGTTTTAGAGAGAAACCACTCAGAGAATCGGTACACTTACCTCTGGTTGTTGACGTCTGTCGGAGAGTAGCTGTTGTGTAACACTTGTGAAAAAGTCAAGCGATTTTTGGGGGAAAAAGCCAATGCCCATTTTACGCCAGAGCGGATAGAGGAAAGGAAAGAAAACTGCAAGCAAAAAATCCTGGTATAAATATCATAATGTGTTATTATAAAGGTAGCACCATGGTGGCACCATATATCTCCGGCTTGAGAGAATTTTCACATTGTCACACTGGTAAATCCCAACTGTCTGTGTAATAGTATGGGGAACCGTACAGTACTGCACAGTATCGCGCAAATCTGACAATCCAGCCGAAGAATGCGGGTTGAGCGGATGTGATAGAAATACAGTCCCAGGTTAAGCCCCAGTCACACTGTCAAGAATTGGGTAGGCAAAACACCGCGAACTGGAAAATCGTGTTCATTCTTGGCAATTCGTACTGGCATCTTGCGGGGTTCGTCGCAGATCGTGACCGTTCTTGCCTATTCTCGGAGGGAGTACGAACGTTTTGAAATGCTCAAAACATTCGCCGGCCACCTACGATTAAATGGTATACGTATGGCATTCTTGGCACCATCCTACTGCGTTCTCGCATGCATTCTCCTCCTATCGTGTATATTCGTGGGTAGTCGTAGTAGTTCTTTCGGTCACAAATCAGCAAGAATGCCGTACACATTGTACGATGATTGTTGTACGCATTCTACGCTTCTTGTACGATCATACTACTATACTGAGAAGAAGTCAACACGATGTGTGGCGACAGTACTATGAATACCCACGACCGTACTACGAATAACCGCGACAGTACTACGAATACCCACGCTGGCGCTACGTTTCATGTAGAATAGGCTACGTTTCCCCGCGAATCTCGTACGATTTCATAGGATTGCTCTCGCGAAGACCATCGTATGCTGTACATTTCATAGAAAACGGATCACATATATATATAGGTTCGCGTGCCCTTCTGGGGTGTCGTGTCACAGCGTAACAGGTTCGTACTGCATTCGTACTCACATCGTACTGCATACGTGCTTATTCGTAGCAGTTTATCGCGCATTCGTGGTGGGTTCACGGGCTGCCGTGTTGATGCGTAGGGCGTTCTTCAGTGAATCGTACTGCATGCGTACTCATTCTTGATGATTCTTGTTAAATACTTATGTCTGTCGTACAAGGAACCAAGGCATGCGTAAGGGATTTGTAGGACAGTTTCAAAGAGGCCCTCTACAGGCGAATTGACACGAATCAACAAGATTAAAATATTCGTGGTCATTTGCCGGCATTCTCCACCCAATTCTTGACAGTGTGACTGGGGCTTAAGAATTACTGGCAAGGTTCACATGAACTCATTCTGAGACAGTTTTATTAACGATACAAAATTCAAAAGAGCTGCCAGCGACAAAAGAAAGTTTGGTTATATTATGCGGGTGGATATGGGATTAGTTACATAGTAAGATGGAAATTATGACGCGAGGACGTCAAGGTCAAAGGTTAGAGGCGCGAGGTTGAACATCGAAAAGTTGACGGTCAAATTGAACTAACCAGGGTTTTTTGGAGCCGCGTCCAATGTGAGGTTCAAATTCGTGTGTCATTGCAACGATAGGGTTAAATTCTATAGAACTCGCTACAGATGGGACAAAGAATATGAAAAATATTGTAAACAAAAACCGATATGTTGATGAAAGCGTTATTCGACTATTTTGCAAATTTATCATTTACGCGCTTCCGTAGTATTTCCCTTGTCAGGCTTCATGTATGAGCTGGCGCCACACACTGGTGTGTGTATATTGTCAGTACTAGAGACATCGCATGGACAACAAATGTTAATGGATGAATAGACACAACGCAACATCGCATTACACGACCTCGTCTTCGACAGGCATATGAAAATTTGACTTTTAATGATTTCTTGATTTTGGGGTTACAGTGACCTTGACCTTTGGCTCACATTTTGGTATGTAACACACCATGTCCCTCTAATGTATCTACAGGCAGAAAAAAGCTATTTTTATTAATTTCTGATTTTGGCGTCACAGTGACCTTGACCTTCGACCTTGACCTAAATTTTGGTACACGACACTGTCACATCATCTTTCCTCAATGTATCAATGGACACAAAAAATCATGATTTTTATTAATTTAATGATTTTGGGGGTCACAGTGACCTTGACGTTCGGCCTTGACCTACATTTTGGTACGTGACACATGTCCCGTAATGTATCTACTGACACAAACAAAAGTAATTTTTAAAGATTTCTTGATTCTGGAGTCACAGTGACCTTGACTATTGACCTTGACCTAAATTTTGGCACTTGACAAACTGTCTCCCCGTAATTTCTCAATGGACACAAATAATCATGATTTTTAACAATTTCACGATTTTGGGGTCACAGTGACCTTGACCTTTGACCTTGATCTACATTTTTGCATGTGACACATCGTGTCCCCCTATTGTATCTACTGACAAAAAATTAGAATTTTTTTATAATTTCCTGATTTTGGGGTCACAGTGACCTTTGACCTCTGACCTCGACCTCAATTTTGGTACGCGACACATTGTCTCCACCTAGCGTATCCACTTACCAAAAATTGGAACTGTAGATAGAAAGCTGTCCCAGATATAGACCGGACACGAGGGACGGACAGACTGACGGAAGGACACACGGACGGAAACCGCCATCACATAATACGTCCGCCTTTTGGCGGGCGTATAAAAATTCGAAAAACCTGACCGAAAAATCGACCAAAAAATGCCGTTTTTTTAAGAAGACGTCTCTGTGACGTAATGAAAGGGATCATCTTGGATTAGGGGGGGTCTTTTCCCCCCCCCCCCCCCTCCGGGCCTGGACATGTCCCAAAAACCCAGGCCAGATAGGGTTAAACAGGATGGATTTACACTGTGTTGTTCAAAGCACAGAAAGGCACTTTCTTCCGTGCAGTTAAAAGGAATGACCAGTTTCAACGTGTTCGAGTGCTTTCACAGATCAGGTGGAGAAATATCTACAAAGTTTCACCCACCGTTGAAACGACAACCACATTTGAACCCCAGACTCTCATTGGATGCAGTTCCAATACAGTTCCAATACATCTGATTCCCTGATTCGCTCAATTTGAACGCCGACTTTTCGACTTTCGAATTCTCACCTCTAACCGCTGAACTTGCCCCAAACCCCCTCCCCCCTGACGTCTTCCTTGCATACATTACTACGATGCCCCAACCCTTACCACTTTTGGCGCTTGATACATAGAAAGAACTTGACAGGTAAGAGAGAACTGTCTATAGAATGGAGTTATGAACGTCTTTTCGTTAAATAACTTTTGATTTATTCATCATAACACTCCAGACTGTTCACGTGACTTAGCTTATATACGGTTACATGTCGTACAAATGATTTTCCTATGAAAGTATGCAGCCTAATTTTCAATAAAGAACAAAACATCATCTTTCCTCAATGTATCAATGGACACAAAAAATCATGATTTTTATTAATTTAATGATTTTGGGGGTCACAGTGACCTTGACGTTCGGCCTTGACCTACATTTTGGTACGTGACACATGTCCCGTAATGTATCTACTGACACAAACAAAAGTAATTTTTAAAGATTTCTAGATTCTGGAGTCACAGTGACCTTGACTATTGACCTAAATTTTGGCACTTGGCAAACCGTCTCCCCGTAATTTCTCAATGGACACAAATAATCATGATTTTTAACAATTTCACGATTTTGGGGTCACAGTGACCTTGACCTTTGACCTTGACCTACATTTTTGTATGTGACACATCGTGTCCCCCTATTGTATCTACTGGCAAATTTTTTTTAAAAAATGATAATTTCCTGATTTTGGGGTCACAGTGACCTTATCATATCTTATATTGAATGATAAACTAAAGTGAGCTTAACTCTTGGTAATTAGTTTACCTTGGAGCAAGAGCCGAGAGCTCACATATTCCAAACTGAAATCGACAGTAGCCAAATACAAGAAAATAGTAGTTTTCCTGCAAATGGATTTCTTTCGGACGAGAGAATTTTTAATGAAGGAAGAAGAAAGTAATGAAATAAACCTTTGTTCTCGAGTTAATATGAAGTTCATAAAGGACCCCTCTACCCATTAAATTACTAAATGCATGGTTTTTATTTCACAACAATTTAACTAAATGTAGCTGTTTCAAACACGAGAGACAACTCCACAGGACAAATGCCATATACATGTAGGGGAGAGAACTCTGAATATTCCAACCTAACACATATAGTCAGCTAAACTTGATTCAGTTTTGGGGGTCTGTGACCTTGACCTTTGACGAACTGATGTATTGGCTCCTCTTTGCCATGCGAGTAAGGTATACTCAAAGTTTAGTACCAATCCATACCTTGAAACTAGAGTTATAGCAATGGACAACAAATGTTAATGAATGAATGGACAGAACGCAACATCGCATTAAATGACGTCGTCTTCGACAGGCATATGAAAATGTGACTTTTAATGATTTCCTGATTTTGGGGGCACAGTGACCTTGACCTTTGATCTTGACCTAAATTTTGGTATGTGACATGGTGTCCCCCTAATGTATCTACTGACACAAAAAATGTTATTTTTAATAATTTCCTGATTTTGGTGTCACAGTGACCTTTGACCGTGACCTAATTTTTTGTATGCGACACTTCATTTCCCCCTATTGAATCCACTCACAAAAAATTTGTACACGACACATCGTTTTCCCTCAATGTATCAATGGACACAAACAAATTCATGATTTATATGAATTTCATGATTTGGGGGGTCACAGTGACCTTGATGTTCGGCCTTGAAGTACATTTTGGTATGTGACACATCATGTCCCCCTAAAGTATCCACTGACAAAACAAAAGTAATTTTCAAAGATTTCTTGATTCTGGAGTAACAGTGCCTTTGACTATTGGCATTGACCTAAATTTTGGTACATGATAAACTGTCTCCATGTAAATTTCCCAATGGACACAAGAAATCATGATTTTTAACAATTTCACGATTTTGGGGTCACAGTGACCTTGACCTGACCTTGACCTACATTTTAGTATGTGACACATGGTGTCCCCCTAATGTATCTACTGACACAAAAAAAATGTTATTTTTAATAATTTCCTGATTTTGGGGCCACAGTGACCTTTGACCTTGACTTAATTTTTGGCATGTGACACTTCATTCCCCCCTATTGAATCCACTCACAAAAAAATTAGAAATTTTTAATGATTTCCTGATTTTTCGGTCACACTGACCTTTGACCTCTGACCTCGACCTCAATTTTGGTACCTGACACATTGTCTCCACCTAGCGTATCCACTCACCAAAAATTGGAACTGTAGATAGAAAACTGTCTCAGATATAGACCGGACACGAGGGACGGACAGTAGCGGACGGACACACGGACAGAAACCGCCATCACATAATACGTCCGCCTTTTGGCGGGCGTATAAAAATTGGAAAAACCTGACCAAAAAATCGACCAAAAAATGCAATTTTTTTAAGATGACGTCTCTGTGACGTAATGAAAGGGATCATCTTGGATTAGGGGGGGTCTTTTCGCCCCCCCCCCCCCTCCGGGCCTGGACATGTCCCAAAAAAACCAGGCCAGATAGGGTTAAACAGGATGGATTTACACTGTGTTGTTCAAAGCACAGAAAGGCACTTTCTTCCGTGCAGTTAAAAGGAATGACCAGTTTCAACGTGCTCGAGTGCTTTCACAGATCAGGTGAAGAAATATCTATAAAGTTTCACCCACCGTTGAAACGACAACCACATTTGAACCCCAGACTCTCATTGGATGCAGTTCCAATACAGTTCCAATACATCTGATTCCCTGATTCGCTCAATTTGAACGCCGACTTTTCGACTTTCGAATTCTCACATCTAACCGCTGAACTTGCCCCAAACCCACTCCCCCCTGACGTCTTCCTTGCATACATTACTACGATGCCCCAACCCTTACCACTTTTGGCGCTTGATACATAGAAAGAACTTGACAGGTAAGAGAGAACTGTCTATAGAATGGAGTTATGAACGTCTTTTCGTTAAATAACTTTTGATTTATTCATCATAACACTCCAGACTGTTCACGTGACTTAGCTTATATACGGTTACATGTCGTACAAATGATTTTCCTATGAAAGTATGCAGCCTAATTTTCAATAAAGAACAAAACATGTCGTCAAGTATTATACGTCAGATCCGATATTCAATATCAAACCATCGTCCATAAAGGACTTCCGCGTCAACTATAGCACAAATTCTAGTGCTGAAAATTGTCCAATACGGGATTCGAACCAGCGACCATCACAGTAAGGCACCCAATCGCCAGCACATATGTCGGCGATCTAAGCCAACGTTACGGGCCTCCCAAAAAACAATACGTACTGTCATCAGAGGGATACTGTATGTTCGCTTTCACGACTACTGCTCTGCTACCTCCTATTTGTGTGAGAGGGTCGTTGGTCGAATGGTTTAGATCGCCGACATATAGTGCTGATGAAAAGGTGCTTTACTCGAACAATTTTCAGCACTAGAATCAGTGTTATAATAGATAATGTAATCCCAAAATAACTTAAATACTGTTGTACGATCACTTTCTAAACAGAGACAGAAAATATATCTTCGTATCGAAATACCTATTTTGTAGGACGTCAGCACCAATTGCAAACGTGCATGAAATATAAATAATAAAAAAAACACAAGGTAGTTTCCAACAAGTGATAAGCGGTCAACAGTTTTCAAACTAGACACAAGACAATTTGTTTTCAATATCATGCGAGTGAGTGAGTAAATAGGATTTAACGTCGTTTTCAGCATTTTTTTAGTCATATCACGACAGTTCCTATACAAGTGCCAGGGCACGAGAGCGTCCACAGTTCCTATTATCCTGGACACTGATCAACCCAGCCAGTACAACAACTGGTCACCCATCCAAGTATTGACAGAGCTCAACGATGCTTGACTTGGGTGATCTGACGAGAACCGGTGTGCCCAACGTGATACGCCGTACCTAATATCATTCGGTGTTGATATGTATGTCCATGGTCGCCCATGGTTGATGTCTCTTGTTTCGATATATTCTTGACCTTATTGGACAAAAATGACTCTTCTTACTTCCATTTTAGAGAGGTTGTTCTCTTTAACATGCGTTCACTGGCACTAAACAATCACGTGGCTAATGTTGTAAGTCTTTCCGTGATATCGCCCGGACATGTATTACTTATAGGTGGACATTTGGTTGCAATACATAGAAATCACACAGATCGATGCTTAATTTAGGTGAGTGACACATCGGGCCTCTCCCAAATGTATCCACTTAGAAACGACTGTAGATGGGATTTACTTCGTGAATTGAGGCGGTAGCACAAACCTAATAACCTCATAATTGGTGGAACCCTTCATCACCCCCCCCAAGCCGCACCAACAATGTTCGTTAATGTAAAATATTACTTACCTATGAGCAGAATCAAGGGGTCAGAAAAATTGATGTCATTGAAACGACGTGAGTTTTCGACAAATTTGTCATCTGGATTTCTCTGCGAGTCCACTTCAATACCAAATGCAGTGGTGGCAATAACGTCCATAGTAAATCCACCTGTGAACCTACAAACGACGTGTGATCAAATTTAACAAGAGCCCAAGGGGCTTCAATATACCCCTGTATATCCGCAATTACATTGGTCCAAATTTCAAGTTTGTTTAATAGCCCAGATTCCAATTGGTAGCTAGCAATCCAGAGAAAGGTCTACAATTTTGTGCTCCTGAGAATGTAACATATATCATATCTTATATTGAATGATAAACTAAAGTGAGCTTAACTCTTGGTAATTAGTTTACCTTGGAGCAAGAGCCGAGAGCTCACATATTCCAAACTGAAATCGACCGTAGCCAAATACAAGAAAATAGTAGTTTTCCTGCAAATGGATTTCTTTCGGACGAGAGAATTTTTAATGAAGGAAGAAGAAAGTAATGAAATAAACCTTTGTTCTCGAGTTAATATGAAGTTCATAAAGGACCCCTCTACCCATTAAATTACTAAATGCATGGTTTTTATTTCACAACAATTTAACTAAATGTAGCTGTTTCAAACACGAGAGACAACTCCACAGGACAAATGCCATATACATGTAGGGGAGAGAACTCTGAATATTCCAACCTAACACATATAGTCAGCTAAACTTGATTCAGTTTTGGGGGTCTGTGACCTTGACCTTTGACAAACTGATGTATTGGCTCCTCTTTGCCATGCGAGTAAGGTATACTCAAAGTTTAGTACCAATCCATACCTTGAAACTAGAGTTATAGCAATGGACAACAAATGTTAATGAATGAATGGACAGAACGCAACATCGCATTAAATGACGTCGTCTTCGACAGGCATATGAAAATGTGACTTTTAATGATTTCCTGATTTTGGGGGCACAGTGACCTTGACCTTTGATCTTGACCTAAATTTTGGTATGTGACATGGTGTCCCCCTAATGTATCTACTGACACAAAAAATGTTATTTTTAATAATTTCCTGATTTTGGGGTCACAGTGACCTTTGACCGTGACCTAATTTTTTGTATGCGACACTTCATTTCCCCCTATTGAATCCACTCACAAAAAATTTGTACACGACACATCGTTTTCCCTCAATGTATCAATGGACACAAACAAATTCATGATTTATATGAATTTCATGATTTGGAGGGTCACAGTGACCTTGATGTTCGGCCTTGAAGTACATTTTGGTATGTGACACATCATGTCCCCCTAAAGTATCCACTGACAAAACAAAAGTAATTTTCAAAGATTTCTTGATTCTGGAGTAACAGTGCCTTTGACTATTGGCATTGACCTAAATTTTGGTACATGATAAACTGTCTCCATGTAAATTTCCCAATGGACACAAGAAATCATGATTTTTAACAATTTCACGATTTTGGGGTCACAGTGACCTTGACCTGACCTTGACCTACATTTTAGTATGTGACACATGGTGTCCCCCTAATGTATCTACTGACACAAAAAAAATGTTATTTTTAATAATTTCCTGATTTTGGGGCCACAGTGACCTTTGACCGTGACCTAATTTTTTGTATGCGACACTTCATTTCCCCCTATTGAATCCACTCACAAAGAATTTGTAATTTTTATTGATTTCCTGATTTTTAGGTCACACTGATCTTTGGCCTTGATTCTGGGGTCACAGTGATCTTGACTATTGGCCTGGGTCTAAATTTTGGTACATGACAAAACGGTTAGCCATATTTTCTCAATGGACTCAAAAATCATGCTTTTTAACAATTTCACGATTTTGGGTCACAGTGACCTTGAGCTTTGACCTTGACCTACATTTTGACATGTGACGCATCGTGTCCCCCTTATGTATCTACTGACACAAAGAAATGTTATTTTTAATAATTTCCTAATTTTGGGAACAGTGACCTTCGAACTTGGCCTATATTTTGGTATGCGACACTTCATTTCCCCTTATTGAATCCACTCACAAAAAAAATATAAATTTTTAATGATTTCCTGATTTTTTTGGTCACACTGACCTTTGACCTCTGACCTCGACCTATATTTGGTATGCAACACATTGATCCCCCCTAGGGCATCCACCAAAAATTAGAACTTAAGAAAGAAAACTGTCAACGATCAACGATCTTGAGCTTCATTTGTTACCCGACACATCGTCTCCCCGTAGGGTATCCAAAAATTAGAACTGTAGATAGAAAACTGTCCCAGTTATAGACCGGACACGAAGGACGGACGGAAACCGCCATCACATAAAGTGACCTTTCACCTTCGACCTTGACCTATTTTGTGGTATGCGACACTCACAAAAAATTAGAAATTTTCAATGATTTCCAGATTGTTCTGTCACACTGACCTTTGACCTCTGATCTCGACCTACATTTGGTATGCGATACATCGTTCCCCGCTAGGGCATCCACTCACCAAAAATTAGAACTGTAGATAGAAAACTGTCAATGATCAATGATTTCCTGATTTTAGGCAACAGTGACCTTTGACCTCTGCTCTCGGCCTTAATTCTGGTACGCGACACATCACCTCCACCTAGCGTATCCACTCAAAAAAAATTGCAACTGTGGATAGGGAACTTTCACATATATAGACCGGACACGAACACTTCAGTGATTTCCTGTTTTTTAGGCCAGTGACCTTTGACCTCTGACCTCGACCTTCATTTTGGTACGCGACACATTGTCTCTCCGTAGGGTATCCACTCACCAAAAATTGGAACTGTAGATGGAAAACTGTTCCGGATATAGACCGGACACGAGGGACGGACACACGGACGGAAACCGCCATTACATAATACGTCCGCCTTTTGGCGGGCGTGTAAAAATGGCTCGTATTCTCACATGAAAAACAGTAACATTGACTACCAACTGTCCATTCAAGCCGGTCGACGACCTTGGCATGATCGCAATGGATAGCGACCAATCAACGCCTTCAGTTTATACCACTATGGAGAGCCGTAATAACTCTTGAGTTTCAGTCTAATTTTTTTCAACCTAGGCTATTTCACTTCAGTCCTGTAGAGTGAGTGAATGGCATTTAACGTCGCTTTCAACATTATTTCAGCCATATCACGACCAACCAACTAAGCACCACTTAGCCAAGTTGTGTTTCTGCTGATTCAACGAAGAAATCATTGAAGCAACATGGAACCAGACACCCTCCATCCAGCCCATAATACACCGAGGACAGCACCCGAAACACAGACAGGACACTTACATGGCGAGTGATATTACAGTGCTAGACATCATATTATCAATTTCCTGTTGCTTCTCAGCAAAATGCATTGAAGTAACAGGAACCGATACAGGGTATCCAGGATGGGTGTGAATATAACGTCCTGATCAGCGTACCGTGGCCCCGTCCATTGACCTTTGTCTGCGAGAAAAATCATGAATAATGACGTGACCCTATGAAATCGAGCATGCCTGATATGAGACCATCTCTTTCTTTCTTAATTAATATCATTCTCGTCATGTTACATGAGCATTGGTATTGTCCCTACATATAGATATTCACAAGATTTTGAACACGTTAGGCCTACCTGTTATTAAAATATGTGAATAGGAAACTGAATTGAAGTTGGACCAGAAGAAAAGGCCCTCGTTAAGCATCATGCAAACAGAACTCTCTTTTGATTCTAAACAACAGATCCAAAGCATGTCAATGGGAACACTATATAAATGTGGTTCTATGTCTTTATTACTTTTTTATGTTGATCGGCTCTCCGCTCTCCGCCTTTTGCTCAAGGACGTCAACCAGTGTCTTGCCAGCATCACTGATCAATCCAGACATCTGTGCATAAAGACAATACCGAATATATTGGACAGCGTTGATTACAATTCCGATAAATTGTTAAATTTTAGTTCTTGGGGTATATTTTCTCAATTGTACAATTAATCCAATCATTTGTCGGATACAATATAACGCTATTTTTTGTTAACGGCGGTATGAACGTAGAGGGTTACTTATCCAAATATTCGATCACTGAAATTGATTTCAATCGCCAAAATCTTTGAACAACAATCGCAGAAATGGTGGGGAAAATCGGCTTCATTTTAATCGTTAGACAGCCCAGATATAAGGGTAGATAAAGCTCGATTTAACCTATCTGTTGTAGTTTATAACTGTATGTTCAACATTGAAAATGCGTCCTCAAAATAGAATAATGGAATAATAGAATTATTAAAGCTAGAGAGCATCGTATATTTATCTTCTGATGTTATACCGCTGTATAAAATGTTCTGAAATATTTGATAGATTTCTTCGACCACTTATGGCCACTTGTCACTTGTCACATTTCAAACATAGTACATCAAACAGTATTTCGAATGCGGTTGGTCTGTGAATTACGGGCGTTGACTATTTCCAGTATAGCAAAGCTGTCAAGGATTCACGCGCATCACCTGCAGGCAACACCTGCACGCCCAAGAAATCAATACAATCTCATTGCGGATGCCATTTACACATTGTTAACGTTCATTATGCCATCGATGATGACTGTTGGTGATTATGTTATAACACCCTATCGTGTTTTACCTGTCATTCGTTGTTTCACTGCTGATCAGGATATCTGGATCAATTTACGTTAATTACTGGAAATAAGAATTATAGGCCTACCCTTCTAAGCTTGCCTCCGCTGAATGCTGGGGTCAGCCAGTTCCTGTTGTGTCTCCAGTCATCGTCTCTCAACATCGTCAAAAAGTCAGTGACTGGAGGCTTGGACATTCTCACGATTCCAAAATCCTGTATAGAAAGGAGAAAATGTTGAACATGGAGAGAGATCGGAATAAATCAGAATTGTCGCATACTGCGCATGGTCTGCACATTCCCCAGTACTGATCATCTAATGTCTGCAACATCCGAAGTGTAAATTGCATCTATGAACCAATCTGGCTCAATAGCTCGTCCGCAGTATCTACGCCATTTCTCTTAATATTTCGACAGGAGTGGCCCGATATATAGGCCAACCAATCAATATCAGATTACGAAATTCAAAAATAAATGCCTAATCAATAAATTTTTATTAATATTTTCTTGCTTTGTTACTGTTGTTTTTTTCTATATTTTCTTAAATTTGATTTTTTTTTCTTGTAATTTTTTATGCGTCAGAGGACTAAGAAAAAACTTATTCTATTTGAATTGTCTTGATCAAAATTTTATTGTTCTAAAATATATTTTCTTGCAAAATCTTATTTACTTGAAACAAGAAATTTATACTTATTCTAGCTAAATTACCCTGATCACAACTTTAATGTTTTTTTTTTTACATCGTTTCATTTTCTTGAGGTAACAAATTTGAACTCATTCTGTTTGAATTGTCTTGATTACATCTTTATTGTACAAGGCTATATCAAGCCTTTATTGTGCAAGACTATATTTTCATTGTCTTCGTTTCTTGGAATATGAAATTTAAACTTATTCTATAGCTGAATTTTCACACCTCGAAGTTATATTTTCTTATTTAAGCCTTTCACATTTATAATTGGTGATGAATTTGTTCGTGAAATTCACATGCTCCCGGTTCTGGCATGCAGTGTAATCCAGGTAATTCATTTTATATTCATGATTTTCCCCCCGTTTCTGCCTTCGGCATGCAGTGGCTTTGAATGTGACAACATTGAATTTGAACGTTTATAAATTTCGATTGTGAATAAACATATATGCCATTTATTACCTTCTACAGACAGGATGGTCGCTCATATAAAAAAGTTTCACAGTCATAAATAACAACCTTGCTTTGAATACAAATGATGGGCCAATATAATATTGGCGTAGACATTGAAGAGGAGTAGGGTCTTATATGTGTCTACAACCTATACTATTTTTTTACCCGTCTGTTGGGAAAGTTGTTGAACTCTTTCACGGTGATATCTCTGAGCATGTCGAGATCTCCCACAATCAAACAGGGGTATATTCCCTCGTGAATCCTGCAAGACAACAAGAAAAATAGCAAGGTAATAAAGAACGATTTTTATTTGTCTGTCATTTTGGTGGATGCGACTTCGATTTTATTCATTGGTTGGTTGATGTACTCATATTTCTTTATTCCCTACATTACTTAGACGATTGTTTTTATTAAAATAGATCATTTTTTATACTCGAACGTTTAAAATAGTCTCTATTATAAGCTGAAATAGAAGCGTTTTAACCTTTATCTTACAAAGAGCGATATAGTTTCTTACATCTTATATTAACTTCAAGCCCTCGGAACTGAAGTGCAAAAACATGATATACTCACCCATATATTTTTCCATATTTCTTCACCCACTCTGCATTCGCCTCATTGAATCCCTGCCGGTAACAATAATGATACTTAGTCATCAATAAAACGAGAATTCACTTCTACTGATCAAGGATTCTGGAAATCCGGTGTTCTGAATCATTGAATATCGCAAAATACATGTACCAGGAACCGTTTGCGGTCAAAACAGGATGTATTTAATCAGATAACTGTTTTAGAGAAATGTAGATAGGTTTCGGGCCATCAGAGGAATTTATGCTTACAAGCGTCTGGTCCGTCATTCATAATTCAGCCGTCGTCCATTAGAGAATATCCGCGTCCATAATCCAAAGATCTATTTCATATTCCATATAACAGTATTAGCACCAAATTCAAAAAGACAATCCTAGTATACATAAACATAGGCTTGTTTCCTGCAAGAGAGAAGCGGTCAACAGTTTTCAATGATGCCGGCAAGACATCATGATGTTCCAAAACTATCAAATCCGTATCGCTGATCAGTATTCTTAATCCATAATATTCGTTGTAAAGTCGTCATCTAAAGAATGATGGATCTCAGTCACGCTTTGATTGTGCCTGTTCATATGAGTACCATGGGGATCTTGAAGTACATGGGTTCATACGGCCCCTAGCCCCGGGTTAAGCGGAATTAGACACAAGTTACGAAACGTAACACCATATATCTTGCACGCTACGCTCGTATATTTAAATCACATATCTGACTGGTGGAACTTAATTGCACGTCAGTAGTAGTGTTAGGTGAAATGGGCGCACTGGCGCCTCACTGCGCATGCGCGAGAAAAGAAAATGGGGCGGTATTGGGGCGGTGTGCGCAGGAGTGTTGTGCGCAGGTATGACGTCACTTCCGTTTTGGGGTCTAGGGGAGTCCCTAATGGGCCGATGGAGTCGTATGAGGTATCCATGTGCAGCATTCATGAAGGAGCATCGGACTGGACTAGTGGCTTGGGCGTTGTCACCATTCTGCGCATGCGCGGTGGCCAAAGGGTATGGAAATAGACGTGTTGGGATCTAGGGGAGTCCCTAATGGTCCGATGGAGTCGTATTAGGTATCAATGTGAAGCATTCGTGAAGGGGCATCTGACTGGACTAGTGTGTCGTTCGTTGTCACCATTCTGCGCATGCGCAGACAGGGAATTGTGGGAAAAGTGTGTGGAAATAGACGTTTTGGGGTCTAGGTGGGTCCCTGGTGGGCCGATTGGGTCGAGTGAGGTATCCATGTGAAGCAGTCGTGAGGGAGTATCCGACGGGGCGGGTGTAACGTGGAACTGACGTCATGCTGCGCATGCGCAGTAGAGAAAGAGTATGGAAATAGACATTTTGGCGCCGACAGGGGTCACTATGGGTCCGATGGAGTCGTATGAGGTCTTATGTTGAAGTTCTGTGAAGCAGCATCCGATTGGACTCAGGGTTCGTCCGTGTGCAACGGTCTGCGCATGCGTAGTCTGGCCGTATTATAGAAAGCAGGCATGTTGGGGGATGCGTGGTGGTGTGTTTTAACCCACCACTAGGGGTCCATGGTTGTGGTTGGGTGGGTTGTGACGTCACTTCCGGGTTTCACTAAAACTACCTCCAAACATAGAAGAGTTCCAATATTCCCCGTAGACGTCCGTATGTTCAACCTCCGGGGTTTTTCCCGGCCCGGCCCGGCCCGGCCCGCCCCGGCCCGGCCCGGCCCGCCCCGGCCCGGCCCGCCCCGGCCGCAGCGCGCGCGCGGCTTCTCCGGAATTGCGCGTCATCACCGGCAGTGCGGGGTTGAAATATCGGGTCAAAAGGTCAAAGGTCACATCCAGGTCAAAAGGTCTCCCTTTCGGCAAGGTTCGGAGGGGACAATGTTGCGGCATCGATAGTCAGAGCTTGAACCCCAAAAGGGGATTGTAAATGAACGTGGGAAGGATGGGCAGTTCCATTTGGACCAATCAGCGGTCGAGAAAAAAGAGCCAATGAGCGATCGATAAAAGAACCAATGGACGGGTACTAGGATTTCGCTCACGTCTACGCCTACATCCAGGTACTGGGATGCTTTCGCCTACGTCCGCGCCTACATCCGGGTTCTTGTACACCCGGGTAAGTTTTTGTGGACATGGATGGGTTACCTTTGGCTCCATTCTAGGCCACTGATTGGCTAATACGGTGTTCAAAGCCAGTTTCATGCATTATGCTCACATAACTTATAGTAATAAACTTCATCTATACGTGTTGGACGAGTCTTCACTCACCGTCTTCCTTTACACGCACCTCAATGAAATGCGCGCTCCAAACCTAGACCAAAACATGTACTTGGTCTGTGGGCTGATTTCATTGGCTCTCTATTTTACTATAGTGCTCTTGCATTCTAACATTGATGGGTTACATTTTGGCCCCATCCTACACCACTGATTTCAGTTTGACTGAATCTCCACATTGGGTATTTATACATTATGAATAAAACACACAAGACAGGGGTTTTTTTTGTAAGATCTCATTTTTTTTATTCAGTGAACAACAACAACGTGAGAACAACCACGTGAAAACTGAAGCCCAGAACAAGGGGCTTGTACACTGAAAGAACTGAAGCCCAGTAAAGGGGGCTTGTACATTGAAAGAACTTAAGCCCAGAACAGCGGGCTTGTAAACTTAAGCCCAGAACAGCGGGCGTGTGTACATTGAAAGAATTCAAGCCCAGAACAGGGCGTGTACATTGAAATGATGGGCGGCCCAGTCATATACAAATACATCGCGGTCCTCGGCCTTGGGGTACTCGTCAAACATCTGTACGATGGTAGATAAGGGTCTTCCCCGGCATCGATGGTACAGGCAAAACAAGCAATATTGTCCGCACACGCTACTGGTCAGACTTTGCAACGTTTGACTGTTCCAACACCACGTCTCTGTGCCTTGATCCATGAAGTCTGTTAAATCGGGATGGAGGGGTGGCAGGCCGTAAGGGTCAAAGTATTCACCCTGCTGTTCTGTCAAGTACACGCCCACCCAATGTTCACCGGGCCGATCCATCGGGTCCGTGTTGAGAACGTAAGCAGCAGGAAACATACGGTCTAATGGGAACACATCTCGGGCGAACACCCCTTGAAAGACCATATGTGTCTCTGGGTCATTCTCCAGCACGGTGGTTATCTGGTCTGTATCCATGTTAGGTGGAGAAGTCACACAGCACGTTGCGCGCCTTGTCCACTTGAATGATGTTGTCAAACTCGGCGTAGCAGATCACATTGACGGTGCTCCGGAGGGCTCGTTGAAAGTGGATTTCCAACCGTAAATTGCCTTGCTTGGCGAGGGCCAGCTGATGGTCGTTCTCTAAGGTGGGGGTCAAATCGAAACAGAACAACGTGTATCCGTTCCCGTAGTCCTCCCGACTGATGAAATTCCCTTCGTCCTGGTTGATTTGACCGGTGGCTGTAAACAGGCTCTGATAGGCTCGAATGAAATTCGCGCGCCCAAAGTTCGGTGTTAAGGCCGTGGCTGGCACCTGTTGTCCATCCACATGCAGGGCCACAAAATTGATGCCGAAATGTTTAAAGTCAAACGGATTCTCTGGGTAGGCTCCACTGAAACTGGTATTTTCCACACAGGCCAGGATCAATCGCTTGGGTAGTTCCCCCAGGAGCAGGTTGTCTTTGTTGGCGCTCATATTTCCAGCAGACACAGAGAACACTTTGGTTTGCACACGTCGGATAGGGTACTGGGCTGGTTTTGTTTCCAAGGCTGTCATGTGTCCCAATTGAACGGCTGGATTCGGTTTCACTTTTCGGACATACAGGAATGCGTCTTCGGTGACAATCTTATAGTCAGCTGCATGCGCCTCTACGTTAGTGGCCATCAAGGCGAAGGTCGGAGGCGCCCGTATCAGTCGGATTTTGATGGGGATCTTGTTCAAGAGGCATCGGTCTTGCATGAACATGTCTGCGTGCAGTCGACCTATGAGATCCACCGAGACGCCGTTCGCGGTCAAAGCCTTCCGTTTGCTATATCCCGTATTGTCGTTCTCTGCGCCCATGTGCTCGGCTTTGTCCTGGTAGAATAAAGCGGCTGTCAGTTGAGATTTGTTAGCCTCTCGTCCATGCGACAACAGCGTCTCGATGTAGGCTCGATAGGGGTACGTGTTGGTCGAGTCACTGATGAGTTTGTCGCTGAGAAATATATCCACCTGTTGAAACATCGAGTGCAGCCAGAGATTCGTCGGGCCCACCGTTGCTTGGTCGGCGATTCTGGTGCCATCTCCATTGACGATCTTGGCTTTCACATACAAGTATGTATGGGCTAAATCCACATAGGCCGTATCCGCATTACTGATGGTGAACTCGATGGGCCCTGTTGCGTTGATGCTGGACAGCGGGAGATGCTCCACCCATAATCCTTGTTCGGCACTGGTCTGTGTGGGCGGGACGGTCCACAAATCAAATTTACTGTTGGTGGAGGGGCAGGACTCGGCGTGGATCAAGGACATGTTTTAAGAAAAGATATCCCGGGTCTTCGATGTGCGTCGTCGCTGGGTCGGTCGTCGACTGGTGCGTGGTCTCGATGGGGCAGGTCTTTTATTCCCTACGGTGCGTTGTGCTTTGGCCACCAAGACGCCTCCCGCTTCTTTGGCCCGCCGTTTCAAGGCTTCTTTGGGTGCCGTACCCCCCAAGACATCACCGGCCACTTGCAGTCCACTGCGTACCGCTTGTTTGCCGATTGCTTTCACCCCACGCGTCACCAAGGGCAGGAACGTTTTGACGATGCTCCCGAGTATGTTCCCCAGTCCATGTCCACGTTGCATGCGTGCACCACTAAAAACCGGAAAGCCACCCCCGGCCTGTTGGGCATAATAGTCCATATAGCTGCGTGCATCGCACTCGTAAGGCACCTTCATTATACAAAGTGGGGAGCACGTGCTTGTCGAAAATGAAGTGTCACCACCACTTTCCCGCGTTCGAATGCCACCGGTCGTCCCGTGTCATCTCTTATATCCACCGTGATCGTGTTGATGTGGGTTTGTCGTACGGGCAGGTAGAGCATGTGGGTGAAAATGTGGATGACTTGATCTCCATACAACTTTTTAATGGGCACCACCCGTAACAGAGGTGTGGTGATATCGCCCACGATGTGGTTGTCCACCACGTCCGAGTAGACGTAGAGTCCGTACATACCCGACTTCATATCCATCCGGATCTCGCCTTGGTGGGCGGTGGGACCAGCGAACGTCCGTAGATCGAAACCCAGCATTTGCTGTAGGATAGGACTCAGTACGACACTCGCGTTGGCGGTGACGATAAGCTCTGCCTTGTCGTTGTGTGCGTTGTAATCGAAGTTCACGTGATTCTTGAAGGGATAGTATTTGTGTATTTGTGACCTCCCATAGAGCCTTATAATGCAACAGTCTTGACAGCCCACCCATGAACTACTTGGGAGTATCGTATTGGCCTTCGGGGAGTGTGAGTCGGGTGTCTTTTCTTTCGTAGGTCACCTCGTACCACACTTCATTGGCTCGCACGTTGTACCACGAGTAAGGGTATTGGATATCCACGAGGCCACATTCCCATCGTCCAGGTAAATGCAACGGTTGCGGTAAATGGGTCACGTACTTGGCCACGGTGTTGTCAGGAAACACATCCAGCGAACTGTTACTGGGTAGGGTGAGGTAAAACATGGCGACTGAGCTGTCCTGCTGCTGCTGTTGGTTTTAATAGGTGTTCCAGGCCTTGGGCGGTTGTGCCCGGCGTCGTGTTCGTCGCGTTGACTTGCTACGTGTCAAGCCTCTGGAGATGTGGGGTGTCCTGATCAAGGTTGGTTTTTTAAAGGTTTGAAAAGAAGGTGCCCGTTGTGGTGGTGGTGTTTTGGGGGGTGACTCCGATTCCCAGTCGGATTCCCAAGAAGGTAGTGGGCCACTCGGCGATTGCTGGGTTCGCTGCATAAAGGCCCAGCGGTGGGGGTTCCCCACCAATTCCTGTGGTACATGCATGTCTTTCAAGCCTTGAGCGAAGACCTCCCATCCTCGAGGATCCGTGTGCGACCTGCGTTTACGCATCAGATCATTCACTAAATCCGTCATGTGCGTTCCGGGGACCACCTGATTCTGTACCAGGAGTTCGCCTTTATCATTCCAAGTCATGTTAGGATTCTGTTTCATCCGTTGTAATACCAGGCCAGCTTGTTTCTTGAACGATGCAGGTACACTCTTCAGGACTTCGTCTTCCACCCACTGTGGGGCTGTGGGTGGTACCCCTGGTAATGGCGGATGTTGGAGCGGTGCTGAGGTCGGCGGTGTGTCACGTAGTGGTGGTGCTGGTG
This sequence comes from Hanleya hanleyi, assembly GCA_036873755.1. NCBI lineage: Eukaryota > Metazoa > Mollusca > Polyplacophora > Lepidopleurida > Hanleyidae > Hanleya > Hanleya hanleyi. Next base: position 21,635 of record JAVTVY010025216.1, read on the forward strand.
GTGGGGTAGAGAGGGTTTTGTATTGGTCCATGAACGTCATGGGGCGCGAAGGAACAATGTAATGAATGTGGTCAACGCTTCAAACGACGCAGTCAGTGAAGACGGCATCAGCGTTTGATTCATGGTCCGTCTCTACGGTTTGGGCGACAACTTCCTACTGAAGAGGAGCCGCGGATGGTCAGACCCAGTGAAGATAAGCCCGGGGAGACGAACGCCACTGGTGATGCGATCACGAAGAGCCCGCCTATACCCACAGTTCAGAAGAGCCTAGATATCCAGCCAGTCCCTAGCATTGCTGTTGCCAGTCATACGCCTGACGACATCGGACATTTTCTGGAAGATGCAGATCTGTTACAGGACGCCCATCCAGTGAATGACATCTATCGGCGCCAATGGCCCATGATACGGCACATTTTCCACCGTGATCGCCCCATTCCAGATATCTACAATTTCCCACTGACCGACCTCACCCGTCTACGCAGCTACGTGGAAGCCATTTTCAATGACCAAGCTACGGTCTTCAGATTGAATGTCGCTTTCGGGTACATCTTACGTCACAAGGAGACGCACCAGTTACGGTATTATTATGCCAGTAATAACAGCCATGTGTTTGACCAGTCGCTCACCATCATTAACCGGGCGTCGCTAGAGACGATGCTGGAGAAACTGGACACTGTGAATCCCTTGAGATGGGCACATCGTTAACGCCCCAACACACAATGGGTCGTAGAGAGGGTCACCAATGCTACGTTTTTCGTTACCAAGCTGACCGACCACCCCCATCGGCTGAATGCGTCACCCTTGCACTGATGAATAGCATAACATGCCGTATATACTCTCTATGTCTACATGCTGATCGTTGACTTGAGCTCTGTAAACATTAAATGTGACGGTGCGTTAAATAATAAAACATGATGTTTGATATTTCAAATTTGTTTTGCTGTGGACATACTAAACATACCCAGGGCGGTTCCCCCAGCCTGAGTATGGTGTAACATTGGGATAATAAACTGTATAAGCCTTGCTCAACTTGTTGTTATTCATGACAACCGCTTTCCGCTATACTTGGATGAAATATATACCCCGATGTGATATAGTGCCCTTGCACACTTCCGGATAACCCGCGCGCGCGCGCGCACTCGGCCGGAGTAACTCGCGCGCACGTGCTGCGGCCGGGCCGGGGAATACCCCGGAGGCTGAACATACGGACGTCTAAGTAAAAATTGGAACTCTTCTATGTTTGGAGGTAGTTTTAGTGAAACCCGGAAGTGACGTCACAACCCACCCAACCACAACCATGGACCCCTAGTGGTGGGTTAAAACACACCACCACGCATCCCCCAACATGCCTGCTTTCTATACTACGGCCAGACTACGCATGCGCAGACCCTTGCACACAGACGAACCCTGAGTCCATTCGGATGCTGCTTCACAGAGCTTCAACATAAGACCTCATACGACTCCATCGGACCCATAATGACCCCTGTCGGCGCCAAAATGTCTATTTCCATACACTTTCTCTACTGCGCTTGCGCAGCATGACGTCAGTTCCACGTTACACCCACCCCGTCGGATACTCCCTCACGACTGCTTCACATGGATACCTCACTCGACCCAATCGGTCCACCAGGGACCCACCTAGACCCCAAAACGTCTATTTCCACACACTTTTCCCACAATTCCCCGTCTGCGCATGCGCAGAATGGTGACAACGAACAACACACTAGTCCAGTCAGATGCCCCTTCACGAATGCTTCACATTGATACCTCATACGACTCCATCGGACCATTAGAGACTCCCCTAGATCCCAACACGTCTATTTCCATACCCTTTGGCCACCGCGCATGCGCAGAATGGTAACAACGCCCAAGCCACTAGCCTAGTCCGATGCTCCTTCATGAATGCTGCACATGGATACCTAATACGACTCCATCGGCCCATTAGGGACTCCCCTAGACCCCAAAACGTCTATATCCATACCCTTGGGCCACCGCGCATGCGCAGAATGCCGATATTTCAACCCCACACCCAGCCCATCAGATGTCCCTTCACGAATGCTTCACTTTGATACCTCACTCGATCCCATCGATCCACTAGCGGTCCCTACAGATTGCCGAACACTTCCACGAAAACCCACGGTTTTGGGACTACTTTCGGTCCGCGGAGGCAGACCGCATCACCGCCAGACCGCATCACCGCGGAGAAATACATACCCCCAAGGTCACGCCTCATTCACCCAGACCGGAAGTGACGTCATACCTGCGCACAACACTCCTGCGCACACCGCCCCAATACCGCCCCATTTTCTTTTCTCGCGCATGGGCAGTGAGGCGCCAGTGCGCCCATTTCACCTAACACAACTACTCACGTCTCATGTGATATCAGCCACCTGGCCACAAAGTTAACAACAGAAGAGTCTAGATCCCACATAGCTTTATTGAAGTTTCTCCGTGTAATTGGCGATGAGAAACTTAGAAACAACTATCTTCTTAGACTCAAGTACAATTCCATCTGCTACCAATATATGAACAGTATACTTAACTTCTTTGGACTTGAAAGCTCATTTCTATCAATTCAGTTGGATGCCTAGTTGTTATGTGCTTTGATCATGTGTTCCCCAAGCTCTCTTTGTCTCACCGGAAAAAGTGTATGTCACAAATTATAAATACGCACGGAGACCACTAAAAACAAGTCTTCTGTGGATTTGGAATAATATTTCACTCTCGCTCGTAATACCAAAGGGTGAACGGAGAAACGAAACCGACTGAAGGGTGTGTTAAATATCGTTCTCGTGGAACATTCGTAGTCATCGTAGATTACTTACATGAGATGTTGTTGCATAAACATCGGTATGTTGGGTATCGGGACTGTATCGGGACTGTCGGCAGATTCGATAATCGATGGGGAAGTATGCGTGTTGAAAGTTGATGGCGAGAAATAATCTTCAACCTCATGGACTGTTTTCCAATATTTTCCAAATGCTGGACACTTTTGTCGCTGTTTGCCGTCTTTACATTACGTGGTACCACATGTGTTACCACATCATCTCATCTCTATTGTGTTCAAATGAACAGTCGCAAACAAAGCGTGACTGAGATGCATTATTCTCTAGAAAACGACTTAGGAATACCATAAATGAAAAGTGGTAAGAGCATGTCCGTTGCAAGAAATAAACTTTTTTAGTTTCATTTGGAATTAGTGCTGTCGAACCAGAAGCGCCTTTTGATTATTGATGTGGAAATTCTTTTGTGGACGAAGGCTGAATACTGAATGTAGGGTCCGTCGGCAAGTAACAGACAAACTTCCACACATGGACCAGCTGGGCTCGTACCCGGACCGGTTCAGTGGTGTGAGGCTAGCGATCACCCGTGAAGCGCCTTAGACCAATCGGCCATCGAGGGTCCTCTTAAAGAAATGAACCTCTGAGCTATACTCTACGTACATATATTTAATGCACAAGCTTTCCACTCTCATGCCGAAGCCTTTATCGAATGATCTCTAGAATTTCATAAAATTGCCATTAAATATACAGAATTTCAATAGTTTATCCTTTTCATGGATGACTGAATGACATTTTTTATATGCAAGTGCCGTTTAAGATATAGAGAGGGCCAATATTACCTTTCGCATGCATTCGTGTTGAATTCCAAAGACGGGCCAAGGTCTTGGACCCTTCACCCCCATACTAGGGAAAACGCCGAAATGCCAGGTCATGTAACTAGAACGAAGAATGTGAAACACCAAAAATTATATAGTAGCTGGTAATATTACCCGAGACACGAAGACGACATAAGAAAAGAAAACGGAAAATCAATTATCTCAAACCTAGGCGGACCTTCCGCATATACAAAGCATGCAATTTTACCCGGATTAAGTTCATTTTAATAAAACAAAAGGTTTTTGACAGTTCACATGGACACTTCGGGATGACCCATACAACAATAGTGCTACCCGAACCCATTGTTCAGGATTAATGGCAATTAGACCATACTGATGCTAACACAAATTGAATACTATTGCAATGATACACGAAAGCAAGTGTATGGGACATATAAATGGAACCTGAAATCATCCGACCGGAAGTGATCAATTCAGTCAATGGGCCGTGGACATGCCGTGGGATCCGATCCAACAAGGCAATCGAAATCTCATTGTAATATAATCAATCGCACTCAGAGACCGACAATTTTAATACGTAGACTAGATACAGGGCTGCCGTCTGCTGAAATGAATGTCTGACTCGTTGGACGAGATATTCCTTCTCATAAGCGATATTAGGGCCTGATCCTTTCGCAGGCATTTTGAATTTACGGCAAATTGTTGTAGAAAATTCACCACTACTTTTAGCCTACAAACAACTACGTGTGCAGTACATGTGGACCACGTGCTTACACAGAGCGGGATGTAACCGACGACTACCAAGGCGTCGAATTATGTATAGACATTTCCAATAAGAACAACAGGTGGCATCCCCCCCCCCCCCCTCCCCACCCCCCAAATGATTGGGGTGATTAAACTCGTATGATTTCCGGCCTGTCACCATTAGCTTTTTCCATCAATTTACAGCGTTAACTGCACAGATTACTCTCTCTGTAATAGTAATAAATAGCTCATAATTATTTTAACTTACGTGAGAGTCGATATCTCACTACCACGATAGCATGACTCCCTGTTGAGATTGAATCCATCCACCCCAGTGGGGCATAATAATACCCCAGTCACCAGTCAGATTTTCGAACAGGATTCTCGCCCGAGCGCGCACGTCGAAAATGACATCATAAATTATTAAATGCGGTTTATTTCATCACGCGATACTTGGGTTCTATGCCAATAGTGAGGTTGCAATAATTGTCAAAGAGCGCCCATGTTGGGGTAATCCACAGGGGATGTATTTTGTTCGGCCCTCAATTATACGGATTAACAAGGACCAAACAAAAGACCCCGATGTGGATTGCCCCGACATGGGCGTCTTATGACTTATAGCTTATAGCCATACCAGTGTGGACATGTACGAGACAATCGTGTGTTTACGAACGACGCGTATCTCATGGGAATTTCTTCTCGATCTATGTAATTGCTCAAATCGCTTCCCGTCTTTCCAATGACGTCGAACAGACTGCGATAGGCTGGAGTATAGTTAGAATTTGCAGGATATGAAGCACCTTTTGGATGGAAAAGTCAGCCTGTTGCGTTTTCGCCATCAATATACATCGACATACTGGTGAGCTGCAATGGCGGAAGTTGAAGGGGTTGGTCTTATAGTCTCCGTTCCTCGCTTTAAATGTGACGAATCCAATTATCAGTCTGGAAGAAGATATGGATTGAAAACTATTCCAATTATACATAACCTGTCCGTTTGGCATGGTAGACATCTGCACCTCTCCCCAAATGAACGGGTATCTCGTGGTAGTTTCTAGTAGAGATTGAGTGTGACCCAATATAATGTCGGGATTCACTCGAACTTTCAACAGTTTGAAGTAAATATCCTCTACAACGAGTTTATAACCTGGGTATTCATCGGCTGACATGAAGATAAACTGTGGTGGGGCTCAGTACAATTTCACGCTCACGTCAATGATGTTGAGTAGGTAGCGATATTGATGGGGTACATGTTGTAAAATTGGACCTTCCATTTCAAATGTGCTACTCTTGGTGATTTCAAGATATCTAACCAATAAACCCGCCAACTGTCCCGAATCTGGATCGCCTGTAGCTAGAGGATCCCCATCATCGTTAGCGTATGATTGCGTTGAAAGTTGCTTCTTTTTCATCTGTCCTCCAAATTTCACCATTGTTTGAATATAGGCTTTGTATGGAATGTTCCCTGTGTTGAAAGTTATTAGCTTCCCAAACATCTACTTGCGACCACATCGATTATAATAATAACTGTCCGGGACCGCATTTGTCTTTTTCTATGAGAAGGGTTCCATCCTTTCGCATCGCTTTGGCTTTAACGTATTGCCTACTGCATCTAAGGTCTGTATATTCCATAGCTTGGCCGGAACATGACAACTCTACCGTGTCATTATCTGTGGTTTGTGAAGATGGTCTATCCTCTGCGCTCCACAGTCGTCTGTTTCGGGAGAAGGGAAATGAGAGTTAAGTCCCTGCGTAGAGTTTTCGTAAATTCTGATAATTTATCGAAGTTTGATCGATAAAGGTTGAGTGAGGAATGAAGCCGCTTCAACTCGTTCAGTATTTATATATACATTTCGAGATACCTGAAATCTATAAGAGTTGTCGGAATTTAGCGCGGTGACGAATAGGCACTGGATATCGTTTTCTGGACAATTCCTCCAACTTCAACAGTAGAAGTGCTCTCAAATCCCCTAAATAGGATTCGCCGAATATGCTGGAATATAGTTGGAGTTGGCTTCCGTGTGATGAGGGTTTGATACTGCGACTGTTTGCGACAGAGCATCCTCGGTGATCCAATTAAAATGAATGAATGAAATCAACCTTGAATTGATGGGGATACAACTGGATAATCGAATATTAGTCGCATATCATCATGGTTTCTACAGAATAAAATATTGATCTGATAAATCAAGCCATACTAGATGAGTTTTACATATACCGTTCACTTGCGACAAAGTGAAACGAGCCACATGAGTGGCCTTTATCTGCTGACAAATATTTTTACCAGGTTCTTGGCACAAGATCTTGAATCAACCACATGTATATGGAAACCCAAGCATCTGTTTTCGAATTAATCATTTGTAAGGAGTGAGAGGTTTTTTTAACTCTAAGTATCACGTGGTGTAAACAGCAGGATGTTTGCTTTAGATGTAAGGTGAATCATTCACTTAGTCACCTCCGGTGATGACGTCACGTATACTCTATACCCTACTCCTTGCTCATGCGCAAAGACGGCGTAAAGTCAGCGCTCTGGCAGCGCAAAGTTGAGGTAAAGGCGACGCAATGGCGGCGCTCTGGTAGCGTAATGGCGTCACCTATAATCTGCTCTTTCCTCGTGTGACAACGGAGATGTCTTTTTCCACTATTCATGCCGTACTCACTGTGGTATACATTGAAGTGCTGAAGGATATACATCCATCCATATGGAGAATTGTTGGTTGTTCAATTCTTACAATGATTCTAGATGATTCTGGGATACATCTCTACAAGTGATTACAGATTCGACAGAATATCTAACTATATAGTCTGCCAGAGTGGGATAGTGTCGGAATTACAACACATATAAGGGATATGCGATATCGATATGACAAGTAAAATTCTTCTGTTTTATAAATACCGTACTGTATTACTGCAGAAGAATACAATGTTCCGACAAATTTAATTATTTTCTTATGACTCTATAATGTCCAGGTCACACATGCTGCTGAGCCAGAAGAAACCCGCGTTTGATCCTGACACCGAAATTAAATAAAGCGATGGAAGAATAGAATTATTATAAACAAGAGCCCAAAGGGCTTCGATATACGCCCGTATATCTGGAATTACATTGGTCCAATTTCAAGGTTGTTTAATAGCCTTGATTCCAATTGGTAGCTAGCAATCCAGAGAAAGGTCTACAATTTTGTGCTTCTGAGAATGTAACATACATGTATATCACATCTTAGATTGAATGATAAACTAAAATGAGCTTAACTCTTGGTAACTAGTTGACCTTGAAGCAAGAGCCGAGAGCTCACATATGCCACACTGAAATCGACAATAGTCAAACACAAGAAAATAGTAGTTTTCCTGCAAATGGATTCCTTTCAGGCGAGAGAATTTTTCATGAAGGAAGAAGAGAATGATGAAGTAAACTTTTGTTCTTGAGTTAATAAACAGGTATGAAGTTCATAAAGGACCCCTCTCCCCGTTAAATTAGTAAATGTATGGTTTTTATTTCACAACAGTTTAACTAAATGTAGCTGTTACAACCATGGGAGACAACTCCAAAGGACAAATGTTATATACATGTTTGGAAGAGAACTCTAACCTAACACATATAGTCAGCTAAACTTGATTCAGTTTTGGGGGACTGTGACCTTGACCTTTGACAAATTGATCTCAAAATGTATGGCTCCTCTTTGCCATGCGAGTAAAGTATACTCAAAGTTTGGTACCAACCCATACCTTGAAACCAGAGATATCGCATGGACAACAAATGTTAATGGATGAATGGACAGAATGCAACATCGCATTACACGACCTTGTCTTCGACAGGCATATAAAAATGTGACTTTTAATGATTCTTGATTTTGGGGTCACAGTGACCTTGACCTTTGACCCACATTTTGGTGTGCAACACATCATGTCCCTCTAATGCATCTACTGGCAGAAAAAAAGTTATTTTTAATGATTTCCTGATTTTGGGGTCACAGTGACCTTGACCTTTGACCTTGACCTAAATTTTGGTACTACATGACACATCGACTTCCCTCAAAGTATCAATGGACAGAAAAAAAAATCATGATTTTTATGAATTTCATGATTTTAGGGGTCACAGTGACCTTGACGTTCGGCCTGGACCTACATTTTGGTACGTGACACATCATGTCTCCCTAATGTATCTACTGACACGAAAAAATGTAATTTTTAAAGATTTTTTGATTCTGGAGTCACAGTGACCTTGACTATTGAGTTTGACCTAAATTTTGGTACCTGACAAACCGTCTCCCCGTAATTTCTCAATGGACACAAATAATCATGATTTTTAACAATTTCACGATTTTTTGGGTCACAGTGACCTTGACCTTTGATCTTGACCTACATTTTGGTATGTGACACATCATGTCCCCCTAATGTATCTACGGACACATAATTTCCTGATTTTGGGGGTCACAGGGACCTTTGACCTTCGAACTTGACCTATTTTTTGGCATGCGACACTTCATTTCCCCCTATTGAATCCCCCCTAGGGCATCCACTCATCAAAAATTAGAACTGTAGATAGAGAACTGTCAACGATCAATGATTTCCTGATTTTAGGCAACAGTGACCTTTGACCTCTGACCTCAACCTCAATTTTGGTACGCGACACATCGTCTCTACTTAGCGTATCCACTCACAAAAAAATTGCAACTGTGGATACAAATCGTTCACAGATATAGACCGGACACGAACACTTCAGTGATTTCCTATTTTTTAGGCCAGTGACGTTTGACCTTTGACCTCGACCTTCATTTTGGTACGCGACACATCGTCTCCCCGTAGGATATCCACTCACCAAAAATTGGAACTCTAGATAGGAAACTGTCCCAGATATAGACCGGACACGAGATCCGAACAGACGGACAGACGGGCGGAAACCGCCATCACATAATACGTCCGCCTTTTGGCGAGCGTATAAAAATTGTTGCATTCATCTGAAAGGCGAAACGATATCCACGACCTTGTTTTATACATTTTGTGTATTGCACCCATGATATATGTATCATTTCTGACGCAATCACAAGAGCTTGAAACAAGTCGCGGGGATAGTGGATAATGGAATGGAACCTCAGGTGATATGGGGTATCCCTGCACTCTCTTGTTCTAAATATAGCCAAACACTCAGAGAGTATGAAGATTCCACATTGCCCCCACCCCCCACACACACACGCCCGAGGCTCTTGTCCCGGACTCATGTGACTTGGAGGATTGAAAGAAAAGGTTCTGTAGATATTTTGATTTCAGTCATTCCTAGAAAGGTCGTTACAATTTCTTCATCCTTTTTTCTCGATGAAAACCAAACAAAATTCTTGAAAACACAGCGGTGTAAACGTTTCAACCGCGGTGGGAACCTTCCCAAGAATTTAGTTTGGCTTTCGGTGAAAACAAGGATGAAGAAATTGTGCCGAAGTTACTAGGAATGCGAGAAATTCGAAGAAATTCTGTCATAAACTAGAAAATGTTTGTAGAAAATAAGGCTTGAACAAAATAGGGAAAACTCCCAATAAATCAGAAATGCTAAACAAAATGTCCCCTATAGACCACCGTAACACCCTATCTTTTCAGTAGACAAAAACGAAGCAAATGTAGTGGGAGACCTTCGATTGACAGTGTACATCATGTTGCAGAAGGCTCCCGACATTTCTGTAATGAATGAACTTTTGTGGTGTTCTAGCCATGCTATTTCACGAACAATACCTTGAACAACTTACCGATAATATAAATAGAGTAGTAGTACCAGAATTATCGCCCATACCGGGATATTCACCAGTCCTAAAATCTCCATGTTGCTGTCTATCTACATGTACACCAGTACAGCCCCACTCTTCACTGTCGGCCTGTTTGAATAACAACCAGCCTATTACTCACAAAAAGTAGGCCTAAGGCTATATACGTGTAACTAGGTCAAGTTGCATTTGCTAACCCCGAATAAAGCCAATTTTACGATTGTATATTTCAGTATGATTCAGTCGAATCGCTTGTACCAGTATACGTCCGCTCAAGAGAACCACTGACCTATCGCTGAAGGTTTGAAAAACATGCGAAATTGGATGACCGATAAGTCGTTAAGGTCAGATTAACTCCTTTTGGAGCCCTAAGCGCATTTTGCATGCCATCATCAATACATGTATGTTGGGCAGCACACTAGCGGGTCATCGGACTGGAACCCCTGTCGAGAAATTCTGGCGATGACCTCCAATAAATTGACAGTGCAATATTCGTTCCATTAATCTATCGATGTTGATTGCTCTATGCTCTGTATAAATCTAAGGTATAAAAACTCAAAACGACACCTATATAGGCCTATAATTACAGAACAACTTTGAAGATAAATAGAATATTTGCGAAATACGGCGGCTCATAAGTACGGTGGCTCATAACTGCCATTACTTTATTTATTTTCGATATAGAAATATTTTTCGAATTGTAATAGCAGTCTTCGTATCATAATATTCTTGAAAATTCGCCATGTAATGCCACTCCAATTCAATTTTCATTGCAATTGGACAGAAAACAATGAAATGCCAGATAGCGCTTCTCATTCATCCTTGAATGCAAGTCTGGGTACTCCGAAACCACCCCTGCTCGAAAGCGTGTTCTTTGTGAGTCTTTTTGGGAAGTGTCCTGCCCTAGCGAGCCTCCTTAAGATAGGGAGCTGCAACTTACAAAACTATACCCCTGGGTCAAACTCTACCAAAAAATGTAAAACAAAACCAAGATGGCCGTCTTGATGACGTCACGTTAACGTCATTTTCGAAAACGGCATTTTTTGGTCGATTTTTTTCGTCAGATTTTTCGAATTGTTCGTTTATGCAATCTCTCCGCAAAAACTGCGTGGTGAATTAGTAAATATTAATGTGATGTGAAAGAAAATAATTTTTGCTCACTTTTCGTCACAGAAAAAGCAGAAATTTTGAAGAAAAATGACGAAAACGTCATTCTTTCCTGTACCCCACGTGGCCGCCATCTTGAACTTACCCACGATCCTCTATTCCGGGAGGTTATGCAATTAACAAGTTAATCTTTAAAGGAGAAGAAAACATGCGACTGCACTGAATAAAAGATCTATCTCTCCCGTAGCCAAAAATGTAGGCAAATATTTTTTGGGATTCTTTCTACTCGGCTAAATCGGCGTTCAACCTGAGCATCGCTGTCTCTCAAGGGTGCACTCCAGGGGTTCATCCAGTCGGCAAGGAACAAACACTGGGTGCGCTTTTCGGCCACTAATTCTCGTAATAGCTTCAACCCAAATCCCATATATTTATATATGGTATGAAAGAGCATGATTAATCTATTATTATAAGACACAGCACTGATATTTTATAGAAAAGTGAATCTCGAACATTCCCATCCAAGCTTGCTCCATTTTTCCTAGAGAATCTCCTAGAGAATTCTCAATTTTCAGAAAAATCTGTAAGAGCGATTTCAATTAATTTCTGTTTCTCATGTTAACAACTTAAAAAGGCGAAAAAAGTGGGGTCAACCTGCCCGTTATTTGTCAGATTTTCTATCCGTAAATGAGTCCTAATCTTTAGGCACAGCCAAGGGGCATAACTGAGGCAGGACAAAATTTACTCCATGACCCCGATCACCGTGTAGGGGAAGCCAGCCATCGACCTGTATATTCTCGTTTGCGGTGTTGATGCTGAACAGGATGATATTATAGATATAAGCTATTAAGAAGGCAAGAAGAATTATGATGTAGCATAACGTGGACGGTCAATCATATTATGAAATTAGACCGGGGCCATTACAACGAAACTATGGAAGGCCTCCCAAGCGTGCCGCCATTTTTGGCTCGGGTCTTCTAAGCGTGTGACGTCACTCGGGCCTCGTCGATCTCTAGTGGGGAAGGCGAAAATATAAACCAGTGTTGAAAACTGGACACTGTGTAATCACGACACCAACGTACCAGATCAAACACAGCTTCATTTCATTTTTTTTTATTTTATTGTATTTCCACTGGTAGATCGAAAGGTAAGCCAGAGATTATTCTGATACAATACCTCTCTTAGTAGAGCTTGTTGCTCCCGCTTCTCCAGCCTGGCAAGTGTGGACTGTCGTCTCGGTTCGGGAGCCTGACGATGTACAAACTCGGATTCAACACCATATTTTACGTAAACATCTTCTTTGAAACAGCCTGGTAAGAAGTGCAACGAGCACAGTCTTGAGTTTGCGTTTGGAGTAAAATCCTGCCGACCGACGTTACGCACCCACTGTTACAGTACATCTAGTTTCAACATTGGGAACCGATGAAATGTCACTGTCTTTGGAAGGTTTGGATTCCCAGTTCTGTTAGAACAGCGAAACGCCACATTGCGGCATGATGCCCGTGTATTTGCGGCATATTACTACCACTATCAAATTATAACAGTTTAAAAAATATAAATCTGCAGTCCCGAGAGCTTCTCATACTTTAACGTACAGGGCGGAAGTGAGTATGAGCCCGGCTGACGTCACGCAGCGATGTAGCGATGTTTTCGGCATTTCTGATTGGTTAAGATAGACGCAAGCACTTGTAACGGTGGCACTTATGAATTTGTCCACACGCTCCAGTTTGTGATGTTTCGATATGAATAGATCGGAGGTAAAAAATCGCAAATAATATTTGCTTTCATTTCTGGATACGTGGGAGATGGATCTTTCGTTCAGTGTATACATTAGTCACATGTTTTCTTTTCCTTTAAGTTATACTATCCTATTGAAGTGTGTAACATTGGCAGGGTTGTCCTGTATTCACAAGTCACTGATCAAATTACAAGACTTGCATTTTAGTGTAACTGTGGTGTCCAACCATTCTGTTCAGAATACACATTGTTCACTCAAGACATTCATTGAACATGTATTAAACTTCATACGATCGAACCAATTTGCTGTATTAACACTGTCACTGTTCATTCAATATATATTTCTGCCGATATGTAATGCATCTAATACCCTGAATTGAATGTAATATAGCTTCACTTAATATATACACAGCTGTCTTTGAGTTCTATCCAAATCCCTTCAATGAGTCTTTCTGGTCGTTTCACAATCCTTTCAGATCTAGCCTGCAATTCTGGTGAGGCCATAGGTAGGGATTTTCGAGTTGTAACTGCTGAACTATCAGAACCATGAACTGTTTGGATTAAAGTTCTCGTTACTCTTGACAATGTCTTTTCTGTCTCTCCTGTATTCGACGCCTGATTGAGATTGGACAACATAGGAGAGCGGCGCTACTTTATTCTTTACCATTCCCTTTGTAGCCCAATTATTATCTCTAGAAATTCTTATCCGCACTGTATCTCCTTCTGCTAAGAGAGATAACTCTCGCACATTTCTGTCAAAGTAGAATTTTCGTGACATTTTCTGGACGATTTTCTGTCCCTCATATCTTGCGGCGTCTCTAGCATATAATTGTTCCTCACAAATCAGAAAATTGGATCTAACCATTTGCCCATTGTTAAGTTTCTCAATAGGAGACTTTCCATTCTCCATACGGGTCGTTCTGTATGATAACAAACTTAGGTAAAAATCACTGCCATTATCTGCTGATTTTTTCAACAGATTTTTCACAACATTCACTGATTTCTCTGACAGCCCATTGGACTGGGGATAATTCGGACTAGACGTTGAATGCTGACAGTCATATTTTCTGGCAAATTCCTTGAACTCTGCGGAACTTGAACCCATTGCCACTAAACACTTGTGTCAATATTCCTTGACCGGGAAAACCCCTTTCCTCACATTCATCGCTGACTGACCCGTCACAGTATTCAACCGACAGACTTCTGGATAATTCGAATAATAGTAACCCATGATGACATAGATTTTTTTATTCACAGCACATAGCTCAGCTTTTTTCTCCGTGGATATCTGGTCACTGGATTGGAATTCAATGGTTCAGATGCCTGTTTCGGTCTGTATTTTAGACATGTATAACAGGATAGCACCATTAAAGAACATCACCTGTTATAATCTTCTCCGACACTTTTCAATAGTAAGGTGATCCGTATGTACCTTGGTTAACATCTCTTCTCAGATATTGTAGGATTACAATTTTGCTCACTTTTTAGTATAATCCCATCAACAAAGCTAAGTCCATCACAAATGACACTTTGTAAGGTTTGCAGGGTCCTGTTCTAGTTCAAGCCTGATCTGCTTCATGTTCGATCCGACATAGGGATGGCTGCAGCATGGAGTCCACATAAGTATCTATTTCCTCTTTTCCACTGACACCAATCTTATGGTGGGTATTTTCGTATGCCCTGGAAAGAGCATCAGACGTGAACATGGATTTTCCAGGGGTATAAATGTACGTGACATTGCAACCTGAGCAGAAGCCGGCGTTCAGTGGCTTCCTGAATATAGCTAAAAGTGGCTTATGATCTGTCCCTGCTGACACATTTATATCGGTGAAATCGTTCACACGCGACGGTAAGTGCCAATGTTCCCTTCTCAATTTGAGTCTATCTTGTCCCCGCACTGGTTAATATACTCTAGATGTATAGGCCACTGGTGACCAGCCATCACGATATTTCTACAGAGTCACCGGTTTGATATACTCACCAAATATTTGTGTTGAGGAACATTTCAACCCAATCAAGGCCTTGTTATCAATTAACAAAATTTACCAGGAATTTGCCTTATTCCACCAAATTGCTGAATTTCGTCAATTATTTTTCACCAATTTGTATACATGTACACCAATTCATGCCAATTGGTAACACTGTGGATATATATTCAAGTACATTTGTTGATACATAAAGTATCTTGAACTTTATTCAAACCCTTTGGGTCTTTCCTGATGTTCCAATGAGCTGCATGATGTTCATCTGATTCAGGTTATTCACTTACCTGCTGCAATAACGCAAATCGAATATAAATATACCGCTCGACCAACGTTGCAATATTCAGTCAGAATATTGGCCTTTTGGATCATATGAATTCCTGTCGTTTCGCCGGCATCCTTTTGTTGCATTTGATTGTTACCTTGTGAATGTTTCGCCCCGATGCTTGCCGTCTGTATAAATCATGTTATTGTTGTTTGTGACTGAAGCCGCTTGTTTGGCGTCTGGCCTCACAGGTTTGTGTTTTCCTTCTGTCAAACAGTCACATGGTCAGTTTTTCGTTTTCCAGCAGATGGATTAATAAGGCTATAAGAACATCATTGCTCTTGGATATTTGTATCTAATACCGCTCAAGCCGGTGCTGGAGGCCGTCTGGTCATGTCATCCAAGATGCCCACGTGAGCAGCTCACGTGAGCAGCTACCTGTACAATAAAAGCGTGGATGATACAAATCATCACACGGTTCTATTTTGTGATGTTTTAGATATAATCATAATATTGGACTGTGTGCTCATGTGACAGCTTGTCAGTATGCCAGTATCTTGTTCCACCACGTTTATTTGTTTCGTTTAATACATATTAGTCATCAATAATCACAGAATTATATAGCCTGATTTGTTTCGGTAATACAATCGCCACGAGGGGTCTAAATCAAACATCAACTGAGAAAAAAAATACTCCCTTCCCATAAAAGACAGCCCACCGATAAATCATTATTAATAAATATGTGACAGGTCATTTACACATAACCCAGTTTTCAAGAAGGAGTAGTATTGTTCAACTGAAATTTGAATGCAACCCCAATAAGATCATATGAATGGAAAATTGTGCATACGTACATTATTAAGAAAGGCCTGACAGTTCAACTACACAGCCCTTTTTCAAGAGGGAATATTTATTTTAATCCAAATATCGTTTGAATACTACTCCTAATTACGCTATATGGTTGGAATACAACCACGATCTTAGGTATTAAAAGTAACACGAGACAATGTTCAAAGAGATTAGTCCCTTGACGACAGAGATAAAGCAATAGAGTCGCACCTATCCCCTTTTTTTTAAACAGGAACAATTTCAGTTAACATTTGGAAATTGTCCGAAACTGACGTCAAAAATTTGGGATACAAGAACAAATCTGGATAATGTATAACTACATGTATGCATATATGATACATATTAGGCAGATTAGACCAATAACAAAGTTGCTATGACGTACAAACACTGTTGTTAGAAACCGAAAATGTGATCGTAGAAATGCAAGTCGTGATCCAGATTGATCATTAAAGCTTTGAAAAACCGTCAATAAGCGGTGAAACTAGTTAGCTACAATCATAGAGAAGAAAAGCAACTCCGAGTAGGGATGACAATTTCGTTCTGTATATTTCGCTATTAGTTATAGCATCTTCAGCAGTGAACTTTGTTCACTGCTGAAGATGCGCAACTAATAGCGAAAATATACAAAATAAATCTACTCCTTCTTCTATTGGAAAATCATCAGTGGTTCCAATGGATTCTAGCTACAATCAGACAGTGGAATACGTCATTCATTCTTTGCTTTTCATTACTCTGCCATACTCAAAGACAGTTTTATGGTCTTTAGAAATTAGGTTTTTCTATGCGATAAATTTTCATCAATGAAGTCTAGTTTATAAATGTCGGATTGTACACTTGAGTTCTAATGTTATTGTCCGGATATGCCCCAAGAAGACGTGTTCAGATATGGATGAAAGACAATACGCAGTGACATCGAGTTGAAAGATATCCATATACAACAATTGAACAGGTCGGGAAAATGTGCCTCTCCAATTTTGGAGGTAAAAAAGGTCATTTTTCTTGAATAACTCAGAAAATATGAACAAAACAGCATTTTGTTTTTGTAAATGGCGCATACAATGATATATTTTCACATTGGTTTACGTGCTTTGAAGAAATTGTTGCCTATCTACTTCAGGAGATAGAAAGCGGTCTGTTGTTTTTTTTTCAAATTGTCATTTCAACACGTTCGAGCAAGTTAACTATAAATCCTATCAATGGCAAAATGTAACTATCAATTTATGCGCCATTTAGAAAAAAAAGTGCTATTTTGTTCATAATTTCTGAGTTATTTTAGAAAAACGACCTTTTTGCCTCCAAAATTGGAGAGGCACATTTCCCCGACCTGTTGAAAAAAAAACCCAGTGAATCTTTCTGATTCTCTCGTCTGGAATCGAAATTTCAAGCTGTCGCCATATATGGGCGTTTGTGGACGGAACATAAAACCAAACTTACTCTGGCAGCAAGGTAGAACATTCTCAAGTTGGCTCCTACCTGTCTGCACAGGTGGATGAAGCACAATCCAAAATGGTACCTTGAGGCAAGGGAAACCACATACAATTTTTTTTTTAAATCCAGTGAATCGTTCCGATTATCTCGTCTGGAATTGAAACTTTAAGTTGGCACGATATATGGGCGAATGTGGACGGAACCTAACCCAAACTTACTCTGGTGGCAAGTTAGAAAATGGTCAAGTTGGCTCAATCCAGAATGGTATATTGAGGCAAGGAAACCACATACAAAATTTAAAAAAAAAACATTCAGTAGCTGTCCCTATGGGTACATGCGGGCCGGAGTTCTCCTTTATTTTCAATTCAACCAATCAGCGCTACTTTCAAATGCGAAAGTCTACATCTTGACATTTAACAGTTCTGAATCCTGTGGCCAACGTCGTAGTTCTTTGAGTGGGGAAACGTCATATCGGCCTGCATGGAGATGCTTTGCAAGCTGTCTATTTGAATAACACATATGAGGTGGAAGTACCAAAACGACACAGACCTCTCTTCGCCCCAGGTCTGCTTATTGATTTTTCGGGTATAACTCTCAATACAAGCCTAAAGTTGTTAGTCTCTGTACCTGTAATAAACGTAATATAGGCCTACGATCTGTCACCTTTTCGCACATTCATACATTGCTACGTTGCTTGTAGGTCCTAAAATAGATTGGAATGAACTTTTGAAAAGATTATGTCACGTTTTTTTTAAGTTAATGAGTTTATGAACTATTATCTCTAAACAATTTCTCAAAATGCACCAAACTGCGTAAGATGAATCTTCGCAAGATTAGGTAGAATTTACCGTGACAGTTGCCATGGTTACAACGACTTCAAAACCATTAAACCCGATTTACAATCTGACTCATTTAGCTATTTTTGGGGAAGCGTGACTTTATTGACCAACTCTAATCGTTGCAGTTTAGTTTATTGAATTTTTATATATTTGTCTGTTGATACTAACACGCATATCAATTTCCCCACTGTAGAGCTTGTGGAAGTCTTCTTACAGCAAACACTCGACTCCGTCAGTCGATATTTGAATTGAAATTAATCTGGTCTTGATATACACCGATAATATCGGTACCGAGGTTATCCGATGGAAAAGCTCACATTCAAGGGCTGTGATAATGGGGCTTTCATCAAGGGTTTGAAATATTTGTATCTAATATCGCTCAAGCCGGTGCTAGAGGCCGTGTGATTATGTCATTCAAGATGTCCACATGAACATATACAATAAGAGTGGCTGAGATACAAATCATCACTTTTGGTTCTTGTGATGTTTTTAGAAATATGCGATCAGTTTATTTTTCTGTGGGATCATATAACTGCCTTCCCATACTCTGACATTTTTTTACACCTCCCTTTTAATGTTGCATTTAATTTGGCTTATTTTACTTCAAATTTATTTCAGTAAAATACTGATGTCGGGTTTACTTGCATCAGACAGGTTTTAGTCTCATATTTGTGATCAAAAAAGGGAGGAAATCGTCCTCGAGCTGTTCGGCTTGTAAGGCCAAACTTTCACTCTAATCGAAAGGATATGAAATGGACCATTTTGTACAGCCTACATGCTGAATTATAAGACACGAAATAATGAAGGGCTGCAGATGCACGAAAACGGATTTATGGCGCACCATATTTGGTACATTGGCTTATTTTATTATTTTTATGCAATTTTCGGTACAGATTTTCTTTTGTTACAAATATAGGAGAGTTTACCTATTTCAAACACAAATAATTCTTAAATATTCAGTCTAAATATTATTTTGGTTGAAGGTGCATTTTGGAACAAAAGAAAATGTCGACTGTAAATGCACCGAAAAGTGCAAAATAAGCCCATGCGGCAGATTTGAACCACTGTAATTCTGGTTGTGTGATATCTGTGGACCTTGGTTTATTCTTTAACTGATAATTCAGAAATTGTCAGTTTGGCGCTTTTTAGACAAAAAATTAGCCCACCAGCTGTGTGTATCAAAAACGCATTGAGGACGATTCCCTATCTAAAGCAAACACGACCTTTGTGATCTTACAACAAAGAACCTTGGATCGGTTGTCGATGGACCGTGGGGTGTGACTACCTTTCCCGCCGTAACAAATGATACCAGATAAAATAGACTGGAAAGGCAAATTTAAAAGAAATTGGAAAGATAAAATTTACTGCGATAATGTCCCAATTATCACGTTCAATGCACAAGCTATCGTGCATTGCAAATGTTTATATGAATGTTGTGAGGCGGATGAATGCTGTGAGGGGCATCAAATGAGAACAGTCTCAGGGCGGGAGATCAAAACTACACATGTGCAAAAGAGCAAAAACAGAACTGAAAAGTGATAAAAGAGTAAAAAAAAATAAACCAAACGAATTATTGTAGCTAACAAATTCTTTGTTTATTAGTAGGTGACGTTCCGTTGTAATAGCGTTTTCAAACAGTACATTTCTTTGTCCTATATAAGCTTAGATATTTACAAGCGCTCTATTTTATAATAAATACATAGCAAAGAGTTAGCAGAGGGAGATATTAAACAAATATAATCGATTGGAGGATTCTGTCTATATTCAAGTTTGTCGGTCTCTTGCACACCGGTTCTCGTCAGATCAGAGTTACATGTACGCAACGCTGATCCCGGTAAATACCTGGACTGCTGATCGGGTTTCGTACTGGTTTAGCTGATCGGCGTCCAGAATAACAGAAACTGTGGGCACCGTCATAATATGACCGAACAATTCTTGAAAACGACGTTAAATCCTACTCTCTCATCCGGAAATCTAGTTAAATCAGTTAGGTTATATTGGTATATATGTGTTAAGTTCATCGCTCTTGTAGTCGCGTGGTGGATTTCTTTGTCTTTTTACCCTTCGTACAGACAAAGCCGTCCAGAATAAAAAATCTGGCAGATCAGAGCGGGGTCTCCAGAAGTCTGTGTCTGTAACATATCTTGGAGTGTGTATCAAAGTACAGGATCACCGGGTACATCCTATTTTGCTTGAAAGTCAAAGAATAATATTCGGTGTTGAACAGTCGGCAGTTCGATGGAATCTTAGAGGTATCGCGTCTGGTCTGCTTCGGAAATCTGTGCCAGTAACAGTGGTTGGAGTGTGTTCTCTTCCTTGGGCATTATTGTCACTCGGGACGCTGTTGTCAACCCTAAGCTGTTTCAGGTCTTGCCCGTCAGTGGTCTTCAGTGTTGTGTCTGTATCACAAAGAAATAAAACATTTTAAGAGTTTCATGTTGTTTTATTGGCACCAATACATATGGAAATATCATCATCCCACAGCCAAGCACCTAATAAATAAAAAAAAACTACAACCTTAGGACACAATGCTATTCTATGGATAACAACTTCTCTATTGTTGTGGAGCTGACGTTTCGTTGGAGATACTTTCAACTTTTTCAAAGCCAATGAGAATAGAATAGCATTGTGTAATATACGCCGACTTCTAAATGCCTATCAAAGAAAAAAAAGAAATTACAACCGTAGGCACTGAAATGGGGCTATTTAAATATAAAATAGGCTGTTGGAATAATTCCACTAAGTCTTTGATGTTCAGTCCCATGGAGCCACACATTTTGTCCAGTCTCGTACATTTCTCTCAACAAGGATCTCTAGTGAATTAACACATATATATATATATATATTTCAAAAAATAACTTGTGACTGATGGGACAGATACCTTAATTGCTATGAAACCGACTTAATGAAAGGATAAATAATGTCTTCTCTGCATGTTACCAATATTTGTAAAATATTTTACTTTTTCAGATCACAAGAAAGCATATCCTTCAGCAGTTAATGACAAAAATTCAGCATTGAGATACTTATGGTTAGATGAACTGGAGCTATGCTGGGATGTATCCTCTCATGGCATCATATTATATACATGTACCTCCTCCTGTCAGTACAGTCCCAGTTTGGAAGGTTACAAATTCTGACAATTATATTGTGCAGACTGGTACATGTAGGTCACTTCTATTTAAACATGATGACTTGGGGTTTGATCCTATCAATTGACACTATCCAGCCAACTGAACCAAGCCATTGGCCTAGGTCATGCATGTGTGCGCATCTAAATGGTATAGAGGGTCTGGCTTAGGGGATGTTTGTGTTTAAGTCCCAAAGTTACATACCGTGAATACAATTTCTGCAAGAATGATAGCCCAGAAAATTAGAATTGCTTGCCAGTATGGTAGTGCAGCGGATAATCATAACAATTGTGCAAATTATGACTAAAGCATGAAATTTTTACCAGTGTTAGTACATACCATAAGGTTCATTTTAAGATCGGGAGGTAAGTCAGATTTGACCTCTGAGGACCGTGAGAGGTCAATGACCTCAATTACATTTTTTCACGATTCTGGTGCAGTTTGTCCGTTTTGGGAATCATTAGAAAGGTATGTTATGATTATCTGCTGCGCTCTAATTTTTAATGTGCACTGAACAAAGGCTATAAGCTTAAAGTACAGTGAGGTCAGTGACCTCAGACACATGTATAGTACATACCGGTACATGTAATACAGACGCATTATCCATATAGACGCATAAATGTCAAGGTGTCTGATTGCACCTAACAGTCTCCCGAACATGCAAACAATGCAGTGCACTTGAGTGCAGCCTTGGTGCACTTGCAGCGGCCGGTACATCCCTTCTTGCAGTTGCAGTGGATCAGTTCGTGGCAAGATTTTGATGCCTCTGGCAGTGTCGTCCAAAGAGGCTGCCACCCAGAGGCCTCCTTTGTCCAGCCTCAGTCAGATGGGCTTGGTAACTCAGGATTCAGGACCAGAGTTTGGTTCCAGCAGTTGGCCTGGAGAGATGCACGCTTGATGTGCTGCTGGAGTGCTGCCTGCGTTGGGGGAATGTTTTCTAGAGCCCTAGACTTGTGTGCGAAGAGCTGTTTCCTAGCATCGTTCACTTCCATGATGTCACTGGTGCGGTCATACATCAGCACAACGAAGCGCTCCAGCAGTGACATTGACTCCTCACTGACATCACTTGGCATGCGTAAGAGTTCTTGAAAGGCATCAGTCACCTCTGGGAACACTTTCCAAATCTCCCAGGCAGTCTTCTTCCCTCTGCCAGCGAATGAAGACACAGTGTCGCACCCTGTGAGGGCATGGAAGATGGGGAGAGTAGCACATTGTCTTGGGTTCATGGCGGCAGCCAGTTGGTGAACAGCTATGTACCGGAAGCTGGATCCAGTACCAAGAGCTATCCACAGCTCGTCAGGATTGATGTTGTTGAAAGAAGCCACAGCCAGTACCACAACATCAGTATCCACAGTGCGTATGGCCACCTTCCTCATTCCCTTCTGCACATCATCTGCCACATGTAGAAGCATGCGAGTGTCCGCCTCCTCGTGTGAACATGGGGCGAGGCTGGTCAAGTCGGACTCGGCAGGAGAGCACAGGACCTCAGTTCCACATGTTGCATACATTTCCTTGCCATCAGCTATTGGAAGACGAATGGTCTCTCGTGACAGGAAACCAAAAAGCTCAGTCTTGTTTTGATCAACACGAAGGAAGTCCTTCCAGTTCTTAGGCATGACGGTAGAGGGAGCCACTCTTTTCCTGGCGCCCTTGCCCCTCTTCTGTCTGGTCGTGCCTTTCAGGCTGTCAGGTAGATATACGTCCCAGACGAGATGCATGTCAATCACGTGATGGGGATCTTGACCAGTTCTTCTCCCACGAGAACCAGGCAGCCCCACCTGCATTATCAATAGGAGGAAAACTGCGCCTTGTAGTCAAAGCAGATCTACTACACTGCCTGAAATCAGACCAAACCGAAACCACAAGCGCACCTGTGGTTGATGCCACAATCCTTGACGGAGCAGCTATTGTTCAAATGTTCAATCCTGTAGCGGCAAAGACCTTCCAAGAGTATGTGAACATAGTTTTTGCACCTTACATCTCCACTCAACTGGAAAAGGTTCACAGACTGCACCTCGTCTGGGATGTATATCTGCCTGACAGCCTGAAAGGCACGACCAGACAGAAGAGGGGCAAGGGCGTCAGGAAAAGAGTGGCTCCCTCTACCGTCATGCCTAAGAACTGGAAGGACTTCCTTCGTGTTGATCAAAACAAGACTGAGCTCTTTGGTTTCCTTTCACGAGAGGCCATTCGTCTTCCAATAGCTGATGGCAAGGAAATGTATGCAACATGTGGAACTGAGGTCCCGTGCTCTCCTGCCGAGTCCGACTTGACCAGCCTCGCCCCATGTTCACACGAGGAGGCGGACACTCGCATGCTTCTACATGTGGCAGATGCTGTGCAGAAGGGGATGAGGAAGGTGGCCATACGCACTGTGGATACTGATGTTGTGGTACTGGCTGTGGCTTCTTTCAACAACATCAATCCTGACGAGCTGTGGATAGCTCTTGGTACTGGATCCAGCTTCCGGTACATAGCTGTTCACCAACTGGCTGCCGCCATGAACCCAAGACAATGTGCTACTCTCCCCATCTTCCATGCCCTCACAGGCTGCGACACTGTGTCTTCATTCGCTGGCAGAGGGAAGAAGACTGCCTGGGAGATTTGGAAAGTGTTCCCAGAGGTGACTGATGCCTTTGAAGAACTCTTACGCATGCCAAGTGATGTCAGTGAGGAGTCAATGTCACTGCTGGCGCGCTTCGTTGTGCTGATGTATGACCGCACCAGTGACATCATGGAAGTGAACCATGCTAGGAAACAGCTCTTCGCACACACGTCTAGGGCTCTAGAAAACATTCCCCCAACGCAGGCAGCACTCCAGCAGCACATCAAGCGTGCATCTCTCCAGGCCAACTGCTGGAACCAAACTCTGGTCCTGAATCCTGAGTTACCAAGCCCATCTGACTGGGGCTGGACAAAGGAGGCCTCTGGGTGGCAGCCTCTTTGGACGACACTGCCAGAGGCATCAAAATCTTGCCACGAACTGATCCACTGCAACTGCAAGAAGGGATGTACCAGCCGCTGCAAGTGCACCAAGGCTGCACTCAAGTGCACTGCATTATGTGCATGTTTGGGAGACTGTTAGATGCAATCAGACACCTTGACATTTATGCGTCTATATGGATAATGCGTCTGTATTACATGTACCGGTATGTACTATACATGTGTCTGAGGTCACTGACCTCACTGTACTTTAAGCTTATAGCCTTTGTTCAGTGCACATTAAAAATTAAAGTGCAGCAGATAATCATAACATACCTTTCTAATGATTCCCAAAACGGACAAACTGCACCAGAATCGTGAAAAAATGTAATTGAGGTCATTGACCTCTCACGGTCCTCAGAGGTCAAATCTGCCTTACCTCCCGATCTGAAAATGAAGCTTATGGCATGTACTAACACTGGTAGAAATTTCATGCTTTAGTCATAATTTGCACAATTCTTATGATATGAGAGATTATCAGCTGTACTATGGCAAACATATGATAAGTATGCCTTAAACTATTTTCTCCTGCATATATAAAGAGTACTGGATAAAGTTTTTATCAACCAGCGATTTATGACATTCGTTCAGGAAAACTCTCTCCAAGTCAACCCCTGAGTGGTATCCATTTTGTATTCATACTCTAAAACAGAAAACTCTGTGAAAATGACATTTGAATATTCATAAGAATAGCAGAAAATATTTAACTTCAATAATATAGACCGAGTGGTACAAAATATAGCCAAAATAGTTGACCAAACTATCTGCAGTATCTGAATAGCTTGAGTACTACTTTCTTCTGCTCTTCCTCCCAAAGCCTAAAGCAGTTCAATAAACAACCAATCATACTGGCAACGGTACTACTTGCGTTCAAGTTTTTCCTCCGTATCAGACAAGACCATTAGACCCCACGGGTCTACATCGCCCCGTGAAAATAATGAAATAAATGAATACATGAATAAACAAATATTTATAGTGCGGTATTGTGGATCAGCAAACAGTTGGTCGAATCCATATTGCGTGAAGGTCATTGGATTTTGGTAGAACAATGGAACAGACGGCCCTGGGAAACAAGGTATCTCCGCTATCACCATTGTCCTATATTTTATGCGGAATATTTTCTTTTGCTTCTGGACTTTTGGCCGTGCTATCGTGGTACGCGTTTACTTCAATTGGCCGTGAGGTTTTGTAGGACAATGGGATAGATGGCCTTCAGTATCAAGGTATCTTCGCTATCACCATTGCCTATATTTTAAAACCGAGAATGTTCGTTCGGCATTCTGGCCGTGATACCGTATTATTGCGTTTGGTTATATTGACTATGGTTTTAGCAGGACAGTGCAAAAACGCCCTTCAATATCAAGGTACCTCCGTTGTTGGAAAACTTATTTTATTTCTGTGAAATTTGGTTGGATGTTTTATATGGACTGTTAGAGGTGGCCATGATGTTTTGCAGGGCTATGGTGCAGGCGGCCCTCGATATCAATGTATCTTCGTTGCAGCCATATCCTTTTGTGAGTCAGAAGAGGGATTTCGCATCTATTTTAAGAATCATCATATCGTGTCATAATATTTGGGGCCATGTATGACCTCATGCCATTTATGCTATCATAGATTACATCAGCACAATTATCCGGGATTAAGTATGGTTAACAAGGTAAACTTAAGTTTTAGATGTTGTTTTTCGTCTTTGAATTTCTGGCATTGGGCGATAGTTTCCCTACTTTGGAGCATAACATCATCTATTGTTTCTACAGCACATCCACACCTAATTGGGAATAGCATCGAAAATCTGAGTTTAGAACTGTTTTCATATGCTAAGCGAGGCTATTTATATAATTTAACTAAGCCATCATTGCCTGCTCCCCAGTGTGTTTCAGTCACACATCTCCTAAGGTTTTATTTCTTTATTATTCTATGTTAGCTTGCGGTCAAATAACATTCAGGGGAATTTCACGCTATGTTCTAATTCTATCATTTCCGACCATCTATTTCAGGAAGATGAGAGTTAACCAGACGTCGTCAGTTTTCCCCACCTCTTGAATATCTGTCCAAGTTATTATCTATATATGGTAGAATTATTCTGGTGGACTGTTAGTCCCCTAGTATTCTAGCATTTACTAGGAGTGCTCATGTTGAGGCGTTTACTCCATCAGACGTCCTCGATGCACATCAGATGAGTTAATTTTTTTAGCTGATCTGGCATCACAGCTCCCGAGCTTACTTATCTTATTTCGCTTAAGCCGGTGCTAGGGGCCGTGTGGATACTTCATCGTCTCCACATGAACATCCACAGTAAAGGCGTGGCTGAGATATTAATGCTACGTCCGAGAATCCACCGTATTCTCGGATCTGAATGTGAGGTGTCGAGGTAAGCATTCCTGTAGAGTCATATGGTTGCTTTCCCATCTCTTGCATATCTCTCCAATTCGAGAATAAAACACCCAGTTGTCTTTGTGTTCGAAAATTTAAATCCCCCTCCAGCCGCCCGTTCTGTAATAGTAATTATATACTAGTAAAAGTTTTTATACAGCTTTCGCTTTTGTAGATAGTTGCGTCATTGTTCAACTTCAGGGTGGTGCGATTATGTATTACTTCGGCTAGGCCGTTGAACAAAATAGGACAATAACTCTGCTTTGTAACGTGCCATATACGAGTTGTCAGAGCATTTCCATCATAGCTCTCTAGATTTGTATCTAATACCGCTTATGCCGGTGCTAGGGGCCGTGTGGTCATATCATCCAAGTTGCCACATGAACAGGTACAATAAAAGCGTACCTGAGATGCAACACATATCACGAATCGTTAGATTCTTGGTATGTGCTTTAGAATAGGTTAACCAGAAGACTATTCTGTGAAGTCATGTGACGCAGTCAGTATGTCGGCACCTCTTCCCACTTCCCTTATATGTGTTGTAATTTGAAGTGGATAATTTACTTCCTACTGTTATCTTGCGATCGCTTAAAAGATGTATAACTCAGAGCAGCATTCTGACATTCATGCCCATATTTTGAAGTTGTGTCGTGCAGTCGAAAGTGTTTTCCGAGGCGGAAACTATTCTTGTGACAGACCGCATTGTGATTAGAACTTATCGTGTTATGTCTTGCAGCAGAGCTAGGATGTGCAATATATCGGACCTGTACCCATTTGTGCTGTGTGCAGTAAATTGTTTTCTCTATGTTGTTTTCTAATCTATCTTTCGCCATTGTTTCTATAACTTTGCATGGATTGGAAGTCAGTGAGATTGGTCTATATGACTTGCTGTGAAGTGGGTCCCTGTCTGGCTTTGGGATGGAAACAACGTCTGATGATGTTTTTCAGGACCGAAGAATTTATTTTTCTGCAATACGGTATTGATACATTCTGGGATGCTATGTTGGGTCTAATTACCTAGCTCTTTTAAGTATTTTTGTAGCCCAATCTGTCTTCTTAACGGCATATTTCTTTTTAAATGTAGTGCCTTTCTGAATTCTCCCGTATTAAACTCAACGGATCAATAGGATCACTGTGTCTAACTTCAAGTTATTTTCCATCTGTTTTTTTTAGTCAGCTTTTCATGTTTATCCTAAACGATTTTGAGATTTGTTAAGTCTATTGTACTACAGAAAGTTTCTCAGTAGTTTTATTTTGTATCATCGATGATCGTATCCGCTTCCCCCATTAAAGTCAAGTCGCGTGTGTTCTAAATTCGCGAGTGCTCATTAGCACCGACGCAAAATGTAATCAAGATAAGACTTTTTCCCCACGGGATAGACTACTCTGATTGGCTCAAATATACGTCAGCTGCATCCCATTCGTCGGTGTGATTTGTTGTTTCAGCTTCATTAGTATATCTTTAAAAAGATATACATACCAAATGAAGAACTGAAGTTAACAGACAGCCAGACGGAGTGGCATTCGTTTCAGATATACCTGAATGTCTGTTACATTCTGCAGCCTTACACTGGAGTTTATACCGCCATTTCCTGGGGTTCACATGCGTAAGGCATTTGGACCTCAGGATGAATAGACTTTAATTGCCCCATGGGTACGTTAAAACAGTCTAGGGCAAAACAGATTACACACCAATGGTTACAAATGACCAACCTGAGTATCTGGCCACATCTTTTGTTTTGGGGCTGAGCAATGGTTTCCTCCTGTCACATTTCGATCTGAATGAGAAAAAAAAGTTATCAAGTTTTCAAAGAAACACTGCAAATCACCAACCAACCTGCTAAAAGATAAAAGTTTTTAAGTGTAAAGGTATAATTAGGTCGACCCTAAAAAGGTAATCTGGGAACTTGAAAAGCACTCTCATTGAACTTATGCACACAGAAGTTCATCCACTGATGTGGCCGTGTCGGTTAACCCATCTGTCCTGTTTGACCAGGCGGCTGATTTCACAGTCGATCTGGGTTCGATTCCCTTCAGCACCAATCACCAATTTCTTACTTCTCAGTAAGCGTACGATCTTGTCCCCTGTGATAGTTTGAAGACCAGATACTACCGCTAGCGTAATACACCGCTGTAATCATGTTTCCACCAACGGGAAACTTCGGAGTATTCCACCTTGCATTCCATAGATACCAGACATAACGCATTAAAGACAATACTACGTGACAAGCAAGGAATAAATGGGAAAAACAGTTTAGTCAAATTAGAATGCCAAACTACATTATCTGAATTATCCTTACACATGAGCTTCCCCTTGCAAGCTTCTTATTCGAGCCCTGTGATCTACATCGAAAAGGCGATAGAGATCTTGGACGTTTAAAGTGAAATCCTGTTGCGGGTTGAGAACGCCATAACTTCTGTAATTCCCAGCTCCGGAAGAAATGTGTAGCTGCAAAATCTCCCTCATCACACAGTTGTTCGATATTGCATGGCGCAAATCTCTTCCACCTGAATGCAATAAAATAACAGATGATATGATTTAATAATGTAATGAATGTGTAGATACAAGCATTCCAATAGTTATATGTAATGCAGAAAATTTCACATATAATGTGTCACACTACCATCGAATTTCATCCAGGCTTTATATCGCTACAAGTAAAGTGGCTGAGACAGTAAATATCGTTTCAATGAATTGTCAAGGATCGGTTGAACCGCAACGTCGGAAGGCGTGTATCATTACTTTAAAAAGAAAAATATGTTCTATAATCTGTCTACAAGATACCTACACTGACCTTAAACATAAAAAAGATTACAAGGCATGATGTTGATAGTGACCCCCAAGTTAACTATATTATAATAAATCTTGAAATACACCCATGACCAGTCACTTTAGTAAGTCGTTATGCTCCGAACAAAAAACTTTATTTTTTAATAGAACATAATGTAAAAGAACACAGGACACTGGTGATTTTGACAAAAAAATATTTACAATAATATACTCTCAAATACAGAGCTTAATATACTTCTCTGTATATTTTCGGACCAGATTTTAATTGAAACATACAAGGCATATAAAGACACCAGAGTAGATAAATTCAATCAAAATGAGCCTTGTTTTCGAAACATTTCCAATCCTGAATCAGTGTGTTGCAAAATCACATTTTCGTAAGGTATGACTTTTGCAATATATTGCTTCTACATATATATTCTCTGATATTTTGAGCAACGAACGCGAGAGGCTCACTGAATTTAGTAACTATAGTCCTTTGTATATGAGTGAGAGAGGAGAGATTCTATATCTTTTGTTTTATATTCCAAATAAAATAAAAGATTTATAAAAAAATGGGCGTCAGATTAGACATTTGATACTCCATACAGAATATCCAAATCTATAATCTTATTATCCTTTCCATACGATGCTGCTGGCACATAATTGCTATGTGTATAAACTAGAACGAATATGATAGGTATTCACATAATCGCATACGCTCCGTCATGCACAAGGGACTGTATTACACGAGATGATTAAGAACCCCACTTTTATGCTCTATATATGTTCTGCCTCTGGCTAGTATATTTGGAAACTCTTTGAACGGGCATGAGATGATAATACTATCACCTGAAATCAAGCGTAAGGTGGTACTACTATCTGTTGTAGGCCCCGTACTTTGATATATGAAATTTTGATTGTAAATCAACATTGGCTTCTTTGAACACCTAAATAGGTTATATACCTGTGCACTTTAGTGATGACAAGTGAGGTATGGTATGCTCAGTAAATTAACATGACAAGGCCTATGGAATACTGTCACCTTTACCTTCGACCTCTTAACTGATAGATTTCTCTGGAATCACTGAACTGCCATGATTATCGTGCAATATATCTGGTTCTACGTTTCTTGACGCTATAATCAAAGCGTGACTGAGATGCATACTCTGGAAAGTGTCATGGAAATTCATTTGGATAAAAAATAGTGATCGGTGTGACATTTTATGTAAGAAACATCATTGAAAACTGTTGACCGCTTCTCTCTTGATTAAACCAGCTTGTGTTTTTATTATGTTATGTTTATGTTATGTTTTAACACGTTTAGAAATGATGCGAGCTATTGTACGAAAACGCCTTTCAGTTAGTGACGCGGAAATGCGTTTATGTACGACGACTGCATTGAATATCGGAAATGACGCCTGATATCGGAGGAGTAGTGTTCATATTTTTACAACCACGTCTGTGCTGTAATTTACCAATCTCTTCGACATGGTCCAGAATATGGATAATGATGTTCGCTGCCATTTCGCAGGATTTCACTGGACTGCTTCCCGGCAAGATAAAATCAAACTCTCGTCCACGGTTTACCAGTAAGGGAGCATGGCATCTATCATGGTGGGTTCCTGTCAATGGAAACATAGTACCGGCGGATATTTTATTTCTTGTATAAGCAATTTTACACTTGAAGAATTGGAACTGAAGAACGTCCATGTAGAACAGAACACTGACCCCAATTTTTCGTACTTTTAAGTATACGCATATTTTACAACCCTATCCCAGGGCGTATTGCGCTGCGCTCCATTTAGCCCTGTAGGAGTCTCGCCAATTTTGCAGGATTCTTGTAAATTCACAGAAGTGCTACCTTTAATTGTTGTATCGATCACAAAAACTTCTATTTATCTTGAAATATACCAAACATTTAACAAAAATGTCACCTGTTTTGAATGCAGCTTTTTACAATTTTATCCTAGAGCTACATGTATATGTTGTGGAAAGATATATCGGTAAATATCAGGTGATATCAATTCGCCCAGATTGACGGTCGCCATATTCGTTTACCCTGACGACAGATGACCTCTGGTCAACTCCGGCACAGTCCAAGAGACCCTGACAGCGCTGAATGAAAAGGCGCAAAGCAGAACACAATGGATGCCCGGTACAGCTTGTCGTGTTACTTATCGTGTTACTTGTTCATAATAATTTTCATCATTGAGTTAACGACAGAATAGCTATAAAAGTAGTCTCGTCAGTAATGTTTTAACTGGATTCTTTAATTTGGGAATCTGTTATATTAGTCTATCTGGGTCGACTATGGTAATCATCTGGACGAATCGGCTGAAACCGTTTCTGAAATAATGTTAGGCATGTACTAACAAAAAAATGTATGATTTACACTCTAAAGTAACAGGTTTTCGACAAAATGGTGCTGTTTTTAGTGGATGGGGAGAATGAATCTTCCTCCTAAGCGGCAAATTATACGTTGAAACTTGCGTGAGTAGTATATCGGGTCTAACCGCCAGATAACCGCCTATCCCTTTAATATGGGAGCCTAATTTGCCTCCACATGTGACCTTTTACCCCTATGAGTCTGCAGAATGACGTCAGAGTGACGAGGGAATTTCCCGAGGGTTAAGAATAAGAGTGTTTTCACGAATGAATTAGGTCAATCAGAAACAAAACCGGAAATAGCCGATATCTCGCGAATGGCAAGGGCTAAGTTTATGGGACTTTGACTAATGAATACCTTACAACGAACGTTTGAATATACCACCGACAACATCATTTCTGGGTGAGTTGTTATCGACGACAAGCTATACCTATGAAATAAGCGGTAGAGAGGTACTAAACAACATTGTCTTGATTAGAGCCAATTCTGCCCACTACGCAAAATTTGTTCCCTGGGCGTGTGAGAATCTATTTCTTACTGTCGGACTAAATATCGTCAGTCTGTTAAAATACGGAGAAGAGACTAATAAACCGAGCCCATTATACCACTGCCAGTATCAGGGCTTCTGGGTTATTTCTTATCTACGAGAAGCTAACGCTTAATAAACGGGAGATGATGCTGAATACGGTAATGTGTTGGCTGGGCTGCTACAACATCGGTTTGATTAGAGGCAGATACTTTCAAGGAATTATGGCATAAACTACACCAAATTCGTTCCCTGTGCGTGCAGGAGACTTTCTATCGGACTAAATACCGTCAGTATGTTAAAATGCCGAAAACAGAAAAGCCAACCGAGCCCCATACCTTATTACGGTATACTTGCCCATTCTGCAGCGAACTGCTAGGTATAAAGGTATTGCGTTAAAGGGCTGAGGGAAGGGGGACTAATCTATAGAGCTCGAATACGCGAGTTAAGACTCGGTTCCTCGAGTCGTGTAACAGATCAACAGACATGAAAGACGAGAACAACAACAACAGATAATGTACATATTGATGTTTTAGTCATGAACATGGGCCTTCACCTGCATACAACACTGACAGACGGGGCTGTAGAACACATAGACGTTGTTTTCGTGATACGTTAAACACGGTGTCGTCGATGACTGTACGAGGAATGGCAGAAGTTACAAATCCAAAACGATGATCCACATATATAAGAGGTCCAAGCGCTCACATTGTAGTGCGGCCATTGTACCAGAGACTATTCAGTTTACAGCACGAACAGTTTAGCGTGGGTATCGCGAATCTAGACTAGCATACAGGGACGCTAATTTAAACGTTGGTTCTTCTTTCCCGGTGTATTGAACAAACATGGCGATAGTTGTAATTTTCATTTTTTGTTTTAGATGGATACATGTCTCATTGCCGCAGTAAGGTATTAGCGCAGTTGACGTGTATTTGCCGTCACGTTGTACTCGCGAGAAGTGAATATAAGATATTAAGCCCAGCCCGTCACAGCGAGAGAGGGATAATGAAAAAAAAAGGAACAAACAACGTGTTTACTGAGCAAAATTAATATCTTAACAGTTCATGCACTTGTTGAACATGTTAAACGAGTATATGGTACTTATCGAGAAAACAACAAACGTTAAGTTTGGATGTACGATATCCGCCGACCGGTTACAAATACGTATATCGGCATGGCGTCAGATCCGACATTCAATGTTCAGCCGTGGTCGTTCAACAATGTTCGAGTCCATAATTGACCTATTCCGTATGAAAGTTCGCACCAATTCTAAATGTGTATGAAATAAAGAAATTTAAATACAAGAATATGTTTTGTCAGAGAGCATGTTTCATTGATGTCGGAAAGACACCATGGTGTTCTTTACATATAATAACTGACCATCATTCTTCATCATAAGTTTTCCAGAGTATATATCTCACACAATAATCGTGGTTGTTAACAGGGCCAGAGAAGTACATGCTATTCACACCACAGCATTAAGCGGAATTGGACAAAAGGTACGAGACAGAGATCGTGCACGTCAAATAGGTTGTTTCAAACGTGTCTTCATGTACAATGGATCAACAAGACCTTGAGAGGAATATTTTTGCTATTAAGATCTACTCGTGCTGTTTAATTATCATATCTTAATAATACGGCTATGTTCGTCTACTAGCTTGTGGGGCATCTCATAACTCGTTAATGCTATCCACGTGTATTAAGTTGAAAACGCACAAATAAGTTATGCAGCAAGTCTTGTACAAGCGAGCACCATTATGTGAACATTGCGTGAAAAAATATTGTAAGTATTCCAGTAACTAAAATATTTATTTAATAGGCCTAAATCATACCAGCCCTCTGTGAGTACGTTTGTTTGTGGAGATCACCATGATAGTGTTACTATTATACATATAAGTGTACATACCAGGTTTTCGGGAGACAACATTTTAATACAAGAAAAAACAACCCCTTTAAGTCTCTAGAGCGGACACGGTACTGAAATATCCCCTCGTTTCCAAGCTGATGGTGTTTTGACCGTGTCTTGTTAGTTATGTCCACATAATTTACTGTTTAATACAGTTGTATATGCTTTATGATATCCACTTGCACTATACATGTGTTCAAGTATAACCTATAGTCAATGTGAACTGCAACCCATGAAGTCACCGGCTCCAGAAAGTCACAGTTATTTCGTCACAATTTCATCGGTTATTTCGATACGGCACGGGTTTTCCCAACAGGTTTGTTAAAGTCCATCATGTCTCCATGACATATTTTTTTCCAAACTTCCAGTCTGTCAACCAATCGCTGACAGATTGCATTCGTCTATGCACCAATTCGAATATTGCTGCAGTCATCTCGGTGTCAGCAGACGTGTTTGGCAGTTTCAGTATAACAAAGGTATGTATATTTCGCTGCTAGAAAATAACTTGGCTTGAGTTCCTATACATCTTAGACACTTTGGGTAATTTTTTGTAAATTCATTCTGTACGTTCAATATTGGCTCAACGTGAAAAGTGTAGATTACCCACGGACAGGTTTGTCTAGAAAATATGATAAGGACTATTGATGAAACATTACCGTATTAACAGCTTATATGTTCGTACCGAAAACTGTTCTCTATGAACTGAATGGATTTCAAACCAAACACATGCTGTTCGTGTAATCAGTATGATATAATTCATCACGACAAACTAATCTACAATTAGAATGAACTACTCATCGATTTCAATATTAACACGTTTCAATCTTGGCTGGATGATGAGGCCTCAACACCAAGACATTATTGTTCACCCTTACAGATTTTATATACGAAACGTATATGGGAACGTTCGAATTATTTCTTTACTACGGTGCTATGACACACTTATACCTACATCTGGCATGATCTAGTTTTAATATAGACGTGGAAAATCCATATAACTTATTTCAGTCCGACAGTTGTTTATGTTAACAAAAAACGTTCATAATATATATGGACATTATGAAGTTCACATGTTTCGGGAAACCAATAAATACACGAGTTCATAATTGTTTACATATTGTCAAGTATTTAACGTTCAAATTTATCGATAGTTCGATATAATCCTATTCGTTACAAGGGCTGGTAGTAGGATAGCCTTACACATTTTTCCTCGGAACGGTAAACAGCGCTGTCCGGGTATACCGTGAGCAATAGCAACCAAACCAAATCACGTGTGTATATGTGGGTACGAAGAACCTACATCCGAAAACTTGTTTTCCACGTATTGTCTCATATTCAATGGGAGTGATAACAAGCAGTGGGCTGCTGAGGATAATTGTTTTAAAGAAAGGTCCTCATGTCGTATGTCAGTCGAGTTTTCCTAAAAAAAATAATTTGAGATGAAGTTTCACAATTTAAAGAAAGAGTAAATCAGTTCAACTTATGCGCTGTGCAGTGTGTTAAGTTTTAACTATCCGGTACTATAGGCTTTCCTGTAGAGGAAAATGCCCCCATGTGACGTCACCGAATCCAACACAATGTTTATGAGTTGACTGTATTAAACTGAAGTTATTGGGCTATCAGAAAAGAACTGAACTATGGCACAATGTTGGACAGTTCACTGGTGAGATGTTTATTCGGACTGGGCTAACTGAACCGAAACATTCCGCATCATGTTTTACAAGAAATCCCCATTTAATGCAAGTCACATCAGAGCCATTACTCGGCGGATAGTACTGGATAAGGTTCACAAATTATTCGCATTTCGGTCGGTTTTGTAAAAACCATTTGTTGGAACACTTCATTTGGTTTATATTGTTAAACATAACTTTTCAATTTAATTATTAATTACTTGTACAGTTTTATACATCGACTCGGTGAGATTTCCCTTTTCTCTTTTTTTTCTGTTTTATTTTTTGTTTTAGTTATAGTTTCGAAAGATCAACATTTTGTCATGACAATATGTTTAAGACTTCGATTAGTAAAGTTTCCATATTTTTCGCTCATGGTATCATATAACTCCTACTCGAAATCAGTTTTGGTTATTGCTGTTCTCTTTTTTAACGTGATAAGCCTGTTTCATCTTGATAGATCAAAATGGTTTGAAATTTTTAAGACATGAATTGGACTTTGACAGTTTTTGTACAGCTTTAATCTGCCATAACAATGTCCGGTTTAATTCTTGCTTTACCATATATGATCGTTCCATTGCTACAAATGGTGCATCATTCAAACTGTTTTATTGCTCTTGACAGTTTTGTATAGGGAAAGAGTTTTGTTTGAACAAATCACAATATTGCTTATGTGCAATTATAAATCATTTGGTAAAAGTTGTTTATTTCAATACACACTTTCATTACTTGTTATAATTTTATTATCAGGAAACTATATTTGTCTAGTACATTCACACTCGAAAACTCTTAGTCGGTTTGGCACAATTTTTTTATCAAGATGTGGTAGTATTAGTGTTTCTTTTAGCCAAAGACAGAGTAGTCTGTTTCTCTATATCAAAGCAATTCATTGTTTTGAGCAAGTTTGGATGGATTTTAATGAATTTTGTGCGGACATTTGATTTGGGAGTATTTTTGTCTGAGCTCAAGCTTTAAAACATGTGGTTTGAGTACCAGAGCATCGTTTTATTCGGTTAGATGAACACATTTTGAAGTATGTTTTGGTTTCATTTCAAGTAGTATTTTGTGCTTGGAAGTTAATCTGGTCCAAATTGTCTTGTTCATACATAAGCAGTTGAGTGAATGGAAACTTTCCAATGTGTCGGGTAATTGTGTTTGTTGGTTCTGACTGACTTCAGTGAATTTGTAGTGTCCAAACTTGAATATTCATCGTCAAACAAACAATTTTTCTATAGTATAGCAGTGCCGGTCATGTTTATTTCGCCTACATTGCATATTAAACCCGTATGTAACTGAGTTTCTCGGGGAACGATTTTCTTTTTTATTCATACCTGTACATTAATACAGCAAGTTAAAATATGTGGAAAATATGGTCTGACTGCCTGATCCACACAGATATGCAAGAGCTAGAAATCCGTATTGATACGTTCCTCCAGGAGAAAACACTAAGTGTAGAACGTTACTCCGACTAAACGCTTCAAAGCTACATTTAATTTTGGGATGTATCCTAACATTGTCCTGCTAACATATGGTGTCGTTCAGTTTGACTGGCCATAAAGAGTAGGTCGTGCCGGCCACGTCACCCCACACATGTTCCCTCAAACTTTTACTACAAAAGACGCATAGCAACTTATACATATCTAAGTTTTCATTGTGATATATCTGTAAAAAAAATATCATCTAACATTCAGGTCACCCAATATTCTATCCCGGTATTTCCAAACGTCTCCAGTTTCTATCAACTCAAGATTCATATTATCCTTTCTGCATTGCTTATACACAAGTAGAATCAGTTTCCATTTTTTGTTCAATGATATATCCCAGTGTTTCCCCCTGGTTTGTCCAATGTACATTTTCACCAATCCACAGAAATGTTATATAATGGTACGTAAATTCATCCAGTATCTCCCTCGTTTTACCATATCCCAGTACTACCCTGTATACATAGGCACAAATACTACAAGTCATTCAAATGTATTTCCCCCTATCATTGCAATATTACAACGCTAAAGACGCGGCACAATGCAATAATTAATTCCAATGTACTTTCAGAATTTCACTCTGCATGTTATAGTCACCAGCGGTGCTTTGAACCGCATATCTGTATGGATTGTACATTTAAATCACAGCTGCAAACAACCTGTAAACCCTGAAATAACTATTGAATCATACAGATCTATATTCGTTTTGGGTTTTCCCCGTCTATTGACTTATTAAGCTCTATCCGGCCATTGGGGAGAGTCAGAGATTAGTATGACAGTCAACCAATCAAAATGTAGATGTCTTTTTTCAACGTTGTACATGAAAGCCTATTGCCGTTACTTCGTATCATTTCACATCACGCCCTCCCACAGGAACGACGTATGTATTCTCTCTCTTCTAGATATTAACATCGGTTGACACACCCTTTGTGAGATATACGCTTTAATACTTTTGCAGGTATAATTGCTATTACGAGAGGCCAGATTGAAGACCCACCAGTGTGAATTATATTCTTCGGGTAACGGTAGTGGTAAGTACCTCTGCGTATAACCAATTAGAACATAGATGATGAAGTTCAACCATTGAACATACGATTGTCAGAGAACGAATAACTCAAGGACAATACGTAGCCAATGAAACATGCGTGCCCTGGTTCTATACGCCTAAGAGCCAGGCATATGAGATAGTCAGTGATTAGTATGTCAGTCAACTAAACATGTTACACGTTCACATAAAAAGATACCACCGTTATTTCAAACCGTTTCACACCACACTCTTGAAAGGGAATGACGTCTAGATATTAACGTCGATTGACAAAGCGTTATGAGATTGCCAAATATGTTTGTTTATCTTTTGTAGATTTCCTTGTTATTACGAGAGGTCAGATTTAAGACCCAATAGTGTGCCGTATATTCTTTGGATAACGGTAGTGGCAAGTATCTCTTTGTATAACCAATTAGAACATACTATTGAACATACGATTGTAAGACAAAGAATGCCACAAAAAATAGGTAAGTCTGTAAGATCAAGAGACCTGCTCCATACATAAGAGGGCAACGGACGTGGTAAGTGTTTTATTGTATATAAAGCTTGGACTCGAACAGTTTATATGAAGCGAATCATTCGTCAATAGACAAGGACGACTAGAACATAAAGGTTGATGTTTGTCCTTTCAATACTACGAGTGGCAGACAGCCATTGAGATTAAAAGCTAGCGTTAAGGTCCACCAAAAGTTCGTTGTACGTAAAAAGGGTAAAAGTGGCCAGTACTACGGGCTATAGGATACAAAATTATAGGATATAAAAAATTACGAAAGCATGGTAGATGTAATGCAG
This sequence comes from Hanleya hanleyi, assembly GCA_036873755.1. Classification (NCBI taxonomy): domain Eukaryota; kingdom Metazoa; phylum Mollusca; class Polyplacophora; order Lepidopleurida; family Hanleyidae; genus Hanleya; species Hanleya hanleyi. Next base: position 61,014 of record JAVTVY010025216.1, read on the forward strand.
TAAACGGAGCGACAATGTAAGCGCGTCTTTCCTCGTTGAAGAACTAATGCGAAATGAGTTGAACAGCATATGTCTAACCTATGTATATACAAACCTTCCGTACACGTAGGCTTACCTATTTTTGGTGGCATTCTTTGTCTTACAATCGTATGTTCAATAGTATGTTCTAATTGGTTATACAAAGAGATACTTGCCACTACCGTTATCCAAAGAATATACGGCACACTATTGGGTCTTAAATCTGACCTCTCGTAATAACAAGGAAATCTACAAAAGATAAACAAACATATTTGGCAATCTCATACCGCTTTGTCAATCGACGTTAATATCTAGACGTCATTCCCTTTCAAGAGTGTGGTGTGAAACGGTTTGAAATAACGGTGATATCTTTTTATGTGAACGTGTAACATAAATTCTGCATTTTGTTTAGTTGACTGACATACTCATCACTGACTATCTCATATGCCTGGCTCTTAGGCGTATACTACCAGGGCACGCATGTTTCATTGGCTACGTATTGTCCTTGAGTTATTCTTTCTCTGACAATCGTATGTTCAATGGTTGAACTTCATCATCTATGTTATAATTGGTTATACGCAGAGGTACTTACCACTACCGTTACCCGAAGAATATACTTCACACTGGTGGGTTTTCAATCTGGCCTCTCGTAATAGCAATTATACCTGCAAAAGTAAAAAAGCGTATATCTCACAAAGGGTGTGTCAACCGATGTTAATATCTAGAAGAGAGAGAATACATACGTCGTTCCTGTGGGAGAGCGTGATGTGAAATGATACGAAGTAACGGTAATAGGCTTTCATGTACAACGTTGAAAAAGACATCTACATTTTGATTGGTTGACTGTCATACTAATCTCTGACTCTCCCCAATGGCCGGATAGAGCTTAATAAGTCAATAGACGGGGAAAACCCAAAACGAATATAGATCTGTATGATTCAATAGTTGTTTCGGGGTTTACAGGTTATTTGCAGCTGTGATTTAAATGTACAATCCATACAGATATGCGGTTCAAAGCATCGCTGGTGACTATAACATGCAGAGTGAAATTCTGAAAGTACATTGGAATTAATTATTGCATTGTGCCGCGTCTTTAGCGTTGTAATATTGCAATGATAGGGGGAAATACATTTGAATGACTTGTAGTATTTGTGCCTGTGTATACAGGGTAGTACTGGGATATGGTAAAACGAGGGAGATACTGGATGAATTTACCTACCATTATATAACATTTCTGTGGATTGGTGAAAATGTACATTGGACAAACCAGGGGGGGGGGGGGAAACACTGGGATATGTCATTGAACAAAAAATGGAAACTGATTCTACTTGTGTATAAGCAATGCAGAAAGGATAATATGAATCTTGAGTTGATAGAAACTGGAGACGTTTGGAAATACCGGGATAGAATATTGGGTGACCTGAATGTTAGATGATATTTTTTTACAGATATGTGAAAACTTAGATATGTATAAGTGGCTATGCGTCTTTTGTAGTAAAAGTTTGAGGGAACGTGGGTGGTTTGACGTGGCCGGCACGACCTACTCTTTATGGCCAGTCAAACTGAACGACACCATATGTTAGCAGGACAATGTTAGGATACATCCCAAAATTAACTGTAGCTTTGAAGCGTTTAGTCGGACTAACGTTCTACACTTAGTGTTTTCTCCTGGAAGAACGTATAAATACGGATTTCTAGCTCTTGCATATCTGTGTGGATCAGGCAGTCAGACCATATTTTCCACATATTTTAACTTGCTGTATTAATGTATAGGTATGAATAAAAAAGAAAATCGTTCCCCGAGAAACTCAGTTACATACGGGTTTAATATGCAATGTAGGCGAAATAAACATGACCGGCACTGCTATACTATAGAAGAATTGTTTGTCTGACGATGAATACTCAAGTTTGGACACTACAAATTCACTGAAGTCAGTCAGAACCAACAAACACAATTACTCGACACATTGGAAAGTTTCCATTCACTCAACTGCTTATGTTTGAACAAGACAATTTGGACCAGATTAACTTCCAAGCACAAAATACTACTTGAAATGATTAATAAAACCAAAACATACTTCAAAATGTGTTCATCTAACCGAATAAAACGATGCTCTGGTACTCAAACCACATATTTTAAAGCTTGAGCTCAGACAAAAATACTCCCAAATCAAATGTCAGCACAAAATTCATTAAAATCCATCCAAACTTGCTCAAAACAATGAATTGCTTTGATATAGAGAAACAGACTACTCTGTCTTTGGCTAAAAGAAACACTAATACTACATCTTGATAAAAAAAAATGTGCCAAACCGACTAAGAGTTTTGGAGTGTGAATGTACTAGACAAATATAGTTTCCTGATAATAAAATTATAACAAGTAATGAAAGTGTGTATTGAAATAAACAACTTTTACCAAATGATTTATAATTGCACATAAGCAATATTGTGATTTGTTCAAACAAAACTCTTTCCCTATACAAAACTGTCAAGAGCAATAAAACAGTTTGAATGATGCACCATTTGTAGCAATGGAACGATCATATATGGTAAAGCAAGAATTAAACCGGACATTGTTATGGCAGATTAAAGCTGTACAAAAACTGTCAAAGTACACTTCATGTCTTAAAAATTTCAAACCATTTTGATCTATCGAGATGAAACAGGCTTATCACGTTAAAAAAGAGAACAGCAATGACCAAAACTGATTTCGAGTAGGAGTTATATGATACCATGAGCGAGAAATATGGAAACTTTACTAATCGAAGTCTTAAACATATTGTCATGACAAAATGTTGATCTTTCGAAACTATAACTAAAACAAAAAATAAAACAGAAAAAAAAGAAAAAAGGGAAATCTCACCGAGTCGACGTATAAAACTGTACAAGTAATTCATAATTAAATTGAAAAGTTATGTTTAACAATATAAACCAAATGAAGTGTTCCAACAAATGTTTTTTACAAAACCGACCGAAATGCGAATAATTTGTGAACCTTATCCAGTACTATCCGCCGAGTAATGGCTCTGATGTGACTTGCATTAAATGGGGATTTCTTGTAAAACATGATGCGGAATGTTTCGGTTCAGTTAGCCCAGTCCGAATAAACATCTCACCAGTGAACTGTCCAACATTGTGCCATAGTTCAGTTCTTTTCTGATAGCCCAATAACTTCAGTTTAATACAGTCAACTCATAAACATTGTGTTGGATTCGGTGACGTCACATGGGGGCATTTTCCTCTACAGGAAAGCCTGTAGTACCGGATAGTTAAAACTTAACACACTGCACAGCGCATAAGTTGAACTGATTTACTCTATCTTTAAATTGTGAAATTTCATCTCAAATTATTTTTTTTTAGGAAAACTCGACTGACATACGACATGAGGACCTTTCTTTACAACAATTATCCTCAGCAGCCCACTGCTTGTTATCACTCCCATTGAATATGAGACAATACGTGGAAAACAAGTTTTCGGATGTAGGTTCTTTGTACGCACATATACACACTTGGTTTGGTTTGGTTGCTATTGCTCACGGTATACCCGGACAGCGCTGTTTACCGTTCCGAGGGAAAATGTGTAAGGTTATCCTACTACCAGCCCTTGTAACGAATAGGATTATATCGAACTATCGATAAATTTGAACGTTAAATACTCGACAATATGTAAACAATTATGAACTCGTGTATTTATTGGTTTCCCGAAACATGCGAACTTCATAATGTCCATATATATTATGAACGTTTTTTGTTAACATAAACAACTGTCGGACTGAAATAAGTTATATGGATTTTCCACGTCTATATTAAAACTAGATCATGCCAGATGTAGGTATAAGTGTGTCATAGCACCGTAGTAAAGAAATAATTCGAACGTTCCCATATACGTTTCGTATATAAAATCTGTAAGGGTGAAAACTAATGTCTTGGTGTTGAGGCCTCATCAGCCAGCCAAGATTGAAACGTGTTAATATTGAAATCGATGAGTAGTTCATTCTAATTGTAGATTAGTTTGTCGTGATGAATCATACTGACTATATGAATAGCATGTGTTTGGTTTGAAATCCATTCAGTTCATAGAGAACAGTTTTCGGTACAAACATATAAGCTGTTAATACGGTAATGTTTCATCAATAGTCCTTATCATATTTTCTAGACAAACCTGTCCGTGGGTAATCTACACTTTTCACGTTGAGCCAATATTGAACGTACAGAATGAATTTACAAAAAATTACCCAAAGTGTCTAAGATGTATAGGAACTCAAGCCAAGTTATTTTCAAGCAGTGAAATATACATAACTTTGTTATACTGAAACTGCCAAACACGTCTGCTGACACCGAGATGACAAGGTATTATGACTGCAGCAATATTCGAATTGGTGTATAGACGAATGAAATCTGTCAGCGATTGGTTGACAGACTGGAAGTTTGGAAAAAATATGTCATGGAGACATGATGGACTTTAACAAACCTGTTGGGAAAACCCGTGCCGTATCGAAATAACCGATGAAATTGTGACGAAATAACTGTGACTTTCCGGAGCCGGTGACTTCACGGGTTGCAGTTCACATTGACTATAGGTTATACTTGAACACATGTATAGTGCAAGTGGATATCATAAAGCATATACAACTGTATTAAACAGTAAATTATGTGGACATAACTAACAAGACACGGTCAAAACACCATCAGCTTGGAAACGAGGGGATATTTCAGTACCGTGTCCGCTCTAGAGACTTAAAGGGGTTGTTTTTTCTTGTATTAAAATGTTGTCTCCCGAAAACCTGGTATGTACACTTATATGTATAATAGTAACACTATCATGGTGATCTCCACAAACAAACGTACTCACAGAGGGCTGGTATGATTTAGGCCTATTAAATAAATATTTTAGTTACTGGAATACTTACAATATTTTTTCACGCAATGTTCACATAATGGTGCTCGCTTGTACAAGACTTGCTGCATAACTTATTTGTGCGTTTTCAACTTAATACACGTGGATAGCATTAACGAGTTATGAGATGCCCCACAAGCTAGTAGACGAACATAGCCGTATTATTAAGATATGATAATTAAACAGCACGAGTAGATCTTAATAGCAAAAATATTCCTCTCAAGGTCTTGTTGATCCATTGTACATGAAGACACGTTTGAAACAACCTATTTGACGTGCACGATCTCTGTCTCGTAACTTTTGTCTAATTCCGCTTAATGCTGTGGTGTGAATAGCATGTACTTCTCTGGCCCTATTAACAACCACGATTATTGTGTGAGATATATACTCTGGAAAACTTATGATGAAGAATGATGGTCAGTTATTATATGTAAAGAACACCATGGTGTTTTTCCGACATCAATGAAACATGCTCTCTGACAAAACATATTCTTGTATTTAAATTTCTTTATTTCATACACATTTAGAATTGGTGCGAACTTTCATACGGAATAGGTCGATTATGGACTCGAACATTCTTGAATGACCAAGGCTGAACATTGAATGTCGGATCTGACGCCATGCCGATATACGTATTTGTAACCGGTCGGCGGATATTGTACATCCAAACTTAACGTTTGTTGTTTTCTCGATAAGTACCATATACTCGTTTAACATGTTCAACAAGTGCATGAACTGTTAAGATATTAATTTTGCTCAGTAAACACGTTGTTTGTTCCTTTTTTTCATTATCCCTCTCTCGCTGTGACGGGCTGGGCCTAATATCTTATATTCACTTCTCGCGAGTACAATGTGACGGCAAATACACGTCAACTGCGCTAATACCTTACTGCGGCAATGAGACATGTATCCACCTAAAACAAAAATTGAAAATTACAACTATCGCCATGTTTGTTCAATACACCGGGAAAGAAGAACCAACGTTTAAATTAGCGTCCCTGTATGCTAGTCTAGATTCGCGATACCCACGCTAAACTGTTCGTGCTGTAAACTGAATAGTCTCTGGTACAATGGCCGCACTACAATGTGAGCGCTTGGACCTCTTATATATGTGGATCATCGTTTTGGATTTGTAACTTCTGCCATTCCTCGTACAGTCATCGACGACACCGTGTTTAACGTATCACGAAAACAACGTATATGCGTTCTACAGCCCCGTCTGTCAGTGTTGTATGCAGGTGAAGGCCCATGTTCATGACTAAAACATCAATATGTACATTATCTGTTGTTGTTGTTCTCGTCTTTCATGTCTGTTGATCTGTTACACGACTCGAGGAACCGAGTCTTAACTCGTCGAATTCGAGCTCTATAGATTAGTCCCCCTACCCTCAGCCCTTTAACGCAATACCTTACCTACCAGTTCGCTGCAGAATGGGCAAGTATACCGTAATAAGGTATGGGGCTCGGTTGGCTAGTCTGTTTTCGGCATTTTAACATACTGACGGTATTTAGTGCGATAGAAAGTCTCCTGCACGCACAGGGAACGAATTTGGTGTAGTTTATGCCATAATTCCTTGAAAGTATCTGCCTCTAATCAAACCGATGTTGTAGCAGCCCAGCCACACATTACCTTATTCAGCATCATCTCCCGTTTATTAAGCGTTAGCTTCTCATAGGTAACAAATAACCCAGAAGCCCTGATACTGGCGGTGGTATAATGGGTTCGATTTATTAGTCTCTTCTCCGTATTTTAACATACTGACGATATTTAGTCCGACAGTAAGAAATAGATTCTCACACACCCAGGGAACAAATTTTGCGTAGTGGGCAGAATTGGCTCTAATCAAGACAATGTTGTTTAGTACCTCTCTACCGCTTATTTCATAGGTATAGCTTGTCGTCGATAACAACTCACCCAGAAATGATGTTGTCGGTGGTATATTCAAACGTTCGTTGTAAGGTATTCATTAGTCAAAGTCCCATAAACTTAGCCCTTGCCATTCGCGAGATATCGGCTATTTCCGGTTTTGTTTCTGATTGACCTACTTCATTCGTGAAAACACTCTTATTCTTAACCCTCGGGAAATTCCCTCGTCACTCTGACGTCATTCTGCAGACTAAGTCATAGGGGTCAAAGGTCACGTGTGGAGGGAAATTAGGCTCCCATGTTAAAGGGATAGGCGGTTATCTGGCGGTTAGACCCGATATACTACTTGCGTGGCTTACATGAAATAGGTTCTCACACATTTAGAGACCATTCACAAAACTCGATAGCAAAACTTCATAGGCAAATTCAAAATTAACGCCTACTTATCTAATTAATTATTTTCGCCGATTGGTATTTTTGTCTAAAACTGTTCGAACTATATTGATTTTATCCACCGTTGCCGTCAATTTTTTTTAATTGAACAGGTTATGTACACACTATTATTAACTGTTTTATACAACGATCATCATAATTAATTGGAAGAGCAATCAAGTATACCGTATAACGAAAGAACCGTTTCATAGCGTTCGAAAGAATCGAGGCTCTCTCCCAAATACCGAATACTACCATTTGACAGAGAGAAGAACAATTTAGCGCATTAATAAGAAGCGAGAATATACTTGAACGTACTGGACTGAAAGACTTATTTAATTAACTAATAATTTTTTTAGGAACGTTTTGGCTTACCTATAACAATTACGTTTCCGTAGGAAGCTGGAAACGACACATCCATTCGGCGATTACCTTGGCTCTTTACCTCTGGGCAGAGGATTATTGTACCTTGTCCGCTTGCCGTAGCAATTGTGCGATAAATCACATTATCGTACTTTTCAGAAGAAAAAGGCAGGATCCAAATATCGTCTATAGAACTCGGATGTCTCGTGTCCGTATAATCTGACCTGTATTTTTTCAAGTTGTTAACCAGAAGCGAATCGATTTCAGCGGCCGTTCCCTCAGGGTGAAAAAAATTTGAATTTTCGCATCTGACGGGAACAGAGAACCATTGCCCACCTCGAAAGGCAATTATATTCACCAGCGTGCTGTCATATTCCGCTCGTAATCCACGTGGAACGGTGTCTGAGGCGAGATCATCTGAATTTAAGCCGACTGCGAAGAAAAGTCTATCCGTTAATAAAAGTCAACATTTTATATCAAGTTTTAACGAAGACTACGGGTATCCGATCGGTTATCGTACACTTTTCAACAGTTTATCTGGAATGTGTGAACGGGTGTTTTTGAGCGTTATGAAGAGTGACACGATACATGCTGAGATCATAGCGTTCTTTTTGCAGGCATTTCGCTGATGATGGGATTCGAAACATGTAAAGGATTTATGGAGTGTATCCCTCGGGAATTCGCCCGTTTAGAAAATGACGTCACCAAGCGGCTATCTTGGATTTTTTTTGAGCTTGACCCAAGGGTATAATGTGTTGAGTTTCAGCTCCCTAGCTCAAGGGGTACGAAAAATAATTAAGAGGGGGGGGGAGGCGGAAATGGCCCCTCCCCAGGCCTGAACAGGTCACACGAAGCCCAGGCCAGATAGGGTTAATTCACTTGCTATCCGCGTTGCATGGATAGTTTGTTTGGCATGTTAATTTTCATTTGCCAGCCCAATAAGTGCGCGTGAGATACGTGTCCGATAACCGAGAGAATATCCGTTTTCTTCGTAGAACAGTTTGCTTCATTTGATTAAATCTAAGACAATCATCATCGGTGTTCACGACATTTTAAACTCTCGTTGGATTAGATATGGGAGTATATTAATCCACCAGATAATCTCAAACGAAGGTTGCTACCTATGCTCTACTCTTTCTTTCAAAACGAACTGTGCCTACACTGTCAGAAAATATTTGTAGCACTTATTGAACGCGTAAAAGCGTTCATCCCTGACTAATTTTAGCGGTTGCTGGAATAAGTTGAAATAATGATGTGGAATTAATCAACTGGTCCATTTTGAACAATAATGAAAAGAAAAAGGTACCAAGAATTCCACAACGCTAAGTATCTCAACAATCGAAATATGGGGTTGGACGGCACTGAACACTAACGTTCATATTGATGTCCAAATCAGGACACCGTATCGTGTTAAAAACTGAACACTTAACGTTCATATCCGAACACTAGAGAACAGGTATGAACACGCGTGTTCAGAAATGATCATCATGTTTGAACACCAATGTTCACAAATGAACACATATTCTGTAACACTTTTGGAACACTAGCGTCCGCATGAACATGTAAAAGTGTTCTATTATGCGTAAAAGTGTTCAAAAGTGCACACTTCAGAATGAACACTAATTTTTCAGAGTTCCAATATTCAGCACTCGGTGATATTGTGGACAACCTATTTCGTTGTGTTTATTGAGGACGATCTATTTGATGAGCTTGATAACACTTCAGTGACATATTTTAAGTAAATCTCTTTGCATACTAGTTTTTGTACTTGAACACTTTTACATGTTTGAAAGGTGTTACAAACTAGTGTGCAATTGAGTGTTCAGGATTTGCACACTTTTATTGACAGTGTATTCAACGGAAATTTAGTCCCAAAATTTGACTTACTGTAAGGACACTTACAATCATTAATAGTACGATAAAACCCGTTTTCGGTTGATCGAATCCCAGGACGGCGCACTTTCTACGTGGGAGTCGACTCGAGAAAAGTATCGGATTTTAAAATATTGGTTGAATATAAGCAGGTTAGGGTTACCTTTCCAGACAAGTGTGTTTTGCGCGAATATTCAAACTTATGGATTTTTATCCCTTTTTTGCAAAAAAATATCCGTGTAATGCTGGTTTGATGGATAAGAATTTCCTGATGATTAGTGTCCCTTTTCATATTCTTTTCTATTGCATCTAAGGACGGGCACTTCTCCCCAATGCGGAGAAAAGTGTCCTATATAGCTGGGTTAGAAGATAGGAATGGGACACCCTTAGCCACTAAATATTCTTAATGTGGGACACCCTTAGCCACTTAAATAACACGTTAAAAATTATTCATGAAGTTTCCATGTTTTCTCATGTGCAGAAAATGCACCGGGAAGTTAGCAGAACTTGAGCGATTGATTTGTTTTTTAAATAAATTGATGCAAAATCCTAAGCGATAATTCGTCAATATTTTCTTTTCTCAGAGAGGCATATATATGTTAGTGTTATATTCCAAATATATATTTCACGGTAATAATATCATATACTGATACATCGAACTGTGACGATTGCCCTTAACCTGATAAAGATCAAGGCGGGATATATTGGTGTTGGGACTGCGCAAATGAACTATTCCTCAATATAACTTTAGTTTATTTAAGACGCATGTGATCGAGAATCACACAATACACATTTATGAATAAAAAGACACCTTCCTAGCTCTCATCATGTTGGATTGTGCAGATAATGCGTTATAATTTGGATACCAAGAGACACACAATATCCTCAATAAGGTTGGATTGATAAATATTGTATTTCCTTATGCGTTGGATAGTTTTTTGTGAGTTTTTACCATTTTTTTTTATTATGTTCGTCTCTACCATGGGCGATAGACGAGGCTGAATGATTTCATCGCATTTCTTATCTCTTTCTTCTGCACACAGGAGAGTTCTTTCGTGAGAGCCTGGAAATGGGGTTACGCGTAGGGCTTAGACCACTGAAAAAATAGTCCCGATCTGTTAATCCCTTTAGGCAACCTCTGCCAGCGAAGTGAATAGCTTATCATTTTTCCTGTCTCTGTTGCGGCGAATAATTTGAAGGCTAGTGGTAGTTGTTTGGAGTATGATATGTGTTAAGTTTAGCTACGAGTTTGATTTTAACTCGGGGTCTTATAAGGTGTTGCTCAGAGGGACTGTTTACCTGTCCGTGTAGGCTACGGCTTTCTCAAAGCAGAAAAATTCCACAAAACGTCATTTATACGAGCTCGTGTAACTCAAAATCTAGACGGGCAATCTCCACCAAAATGTTTGTCAGGTTATAGCAGTTGAATTAAAGTACTTCTTGTCGAAATATGGACGTCTAGACTTATTTAGAGAATCGACGAGATGCAATTACGTTAACATTGCCGCCAATGTAAATCTGTTAGTGGACTATGCCCTCCGCCTGGGCCTAACCTGAGGTATTGGAATACTTTCCAGAGGTGTTTTCTCTGCATTGTTAGATAAAGTTAAAATTTGAAATCGAATCAGCTTGGTTGGCTGTGGGAAGAATTGTAATCCATCTCTTTGCTTATATTTATCGTATTATCTTTGATGCTGTTGAATAATATGTAGCTGCGTTATTTGAAAACCGAAAAGACAACTCGCGATTACGCTTAAATCAAACTTTGCTCCGAGGTGGAGTATTTTTATCGTTGTCTTGGTGTTTGGCAAATAGGCAATACTTGTCCGGTTAGCAGGTTAGGAATATCGAATCATTACGAATGCGCATTGTTGACAGTTTTCACTGACTGACATGCTCTTTATCCGAGGCCAGCCATTGGCAATAATAGCCTTTTTCGCATTTCATCCTGACGGCATAAAGCGGTGCATCAATTAGTTTTGTTACCTATATCCCGCATTTAAGCTGCAGCTAATACACGGCGAGAGAAAATTAGGCTACAATCTCTGTTGAAAAATTCTGTACCTTCAGATCATATTTCACGTTCATTCACAAATGTTGCGTGGATCAGAAACGAATTCTCAAAAATAAAAATACTCAATGTTCTCGTTAATTTAGGAAAGAGGATAGCGACCCACTTACCTATGATCTTAGCGCATACGATTGTTTTTGCGATGAACCGTTCTGATGCTACAATATCTGATGCTACGCTCTGATGCGTCCGTTCATACAGTACGGCAATATGGTGAAAAGATTCTGCACTTCGAGGTAAAAGCGCGAAATTTAACATGATGATAGGCAGTAAATTTCTGATCAAAAGCGAATTAGGATCCACTAGAATTTTACGCAAGATAACACACATTGTATTCATAAATCAGGAGGTCAGTTGGGATCCTCAGATATTTTCTTTACCCGTCAGGCTAGGGGAATGTAACTTTTCATCGTATATCTTGGACTCAAGTGCTATCAGAAAATGTAAAAATCAATATGACCGCCTTAATGACGTCAAAATAACATCCTATTAAAAAAAGGAAAGTTTTTTGTATTTATGCTATTTTCGCCGACACAAAATACATAATAATTTAGAAAACATTTATCAGATGCGATCGAAAATTATTTTGGATACTTTATGCGTAAAAAGGGCGTTTGTTTCTAGAAAAAATACGAAAACGCACACTCTCATGGCCTTCATTTTGGATGCACTCATGATCTGCTTGAAGAGTTGGGCAATATGCTGTAAAGTTTCAGCTATCAATTCCTTTTAATCCTCAGACAAGTTTGGCAATATCTGAAGAGCAGTCTTAGGTATACAGCGAACAAAGGTTTGAACTTATTCATCTACATGTAGTTATAGGTCAGAAGTCTATCGAAAATAAGTCCCCGTGATCCATATTACGATTATTACATCCAAAAAGGGGAAAAACTGAAGCGACATGTTTTCCGTCTGAGCTATAACTAGATGAATACATCGTTTATAAATGGCCCCTGTACCTAACACGGTTCTACAGATATTGCAATAACAGTTGGTGACCGTACATGACAATGACAATACCCGCAGATCAAGCAACACGAAAAAATTCAACATGGAAGCCATAGAGTTGCGTTTCCTTAACACACAGAAAAAAATATTTTAATACACATAAGATACTCATTTCCTGGGTTATTATGTAGCTTTTCGGAGAAAATAGCATAAATAAATTAAAATATGAAAAATCTGACTGAAAAGTCGACCAAAACAATACATTTTATAATATGTCACTGTGACATTATCGAGGCAGCCATCTTGTAATTTCCACATTTTCGGAATGCGCGTTAACAAAAAATATATGAAGAAGGAAAAATATCGAGTTGTCCCCAAATGACCCCAAATTTCAAAATTACAATGTCAGTCATCTCGGATTTGGCGGCCATCATGTATTTGGTGGTCGTCTTGGAATTATTTCAAGTACTTTAATATTACTTATATTTGACTGATTTTTACATTACTCTTCTGGGTTTTAGGACCAAATTAATAGTTGATGCATTAACAGTGCCGTGCGAAATCGCTCTCAGAAATAATTAAAATGTTACCACTGTTTGATAAATAATTAAAATATAAAATATATACATAGTTGTCTGATATCACAGATCACGCTGCTTGGTGAGCGAAAGCTCTCATTCCAAAACATAACACTACAATGATATTTACAACGGCTAGTAATAAGGTAACTCAATCTTGTGACACTATAAATGGAAGAAATTAAGTTACATGCTTTCACTTCAAACTGTGAATGCAGAACTCTCCCAGATTTGTGCACCATATTGCTGTACAAATAACGGGCAGGTTAACAATGAATCCTAATGGCGGTTTGTATTAAAAATATATTACCATTAGCAACGCGTGTTCACGCGTGAGATTTTGCGGTATATGTCGTCAATAATTTCATTTATTTTCTCGGCCATTTGATACAAACAAATATTTTAGACAGTAAACATAGTAAACGAAATATCAATGCAATAACTTGGAGTCCAAGTCATCCAATTCTTTAATGAACGACGGCTCATTTATAAATGACGGACTAGACGCTTGTAATACCATAATGGCGGGTTGGATGGAACAGGTATGAAAACAAACGAACAGATATAGAGTTTCCGAATACATCATTTTTACCAACAGGGCCAGATACAACAGCTCAATTAACTTACCTTGACGACTCATTGGGAGTATTTCATTAACCAAATTACGGAAGTGGGTCTCGGTGAACGTCTTCAGCATTTTGGGGTAATCCAGACATCCATACCCGCTGTCTTGGTCATGGACCTCGGGGTGTGAACACATGGACCGCAGGAGTATCTTCATCACCACTGGATTAGATACCTTCCTTCGAAAATCTTGGCCACCTGATCATGACAGAATGCACACATCGTCAAAGTTTGTTCAAAGAAACATATTAGCCACTTGTACCACTGTACTGATAAGGTGTTATGACTTTATATTACTCACCGCCACTTGTAATAGCGAATTCTTAACATTAATAAAACAAAGACAAGACATATATAATAGCTGCATATACAGGTGGACAAGGTTCTCTGCCTCTGTAAAGGTAGGGCGTAACGTAATGTTTCAAACTAATATTCCAGTATTGTCAGAATTACAAAAGAAAGAATAAACAATCCCGCTCGGGTCGCAAGGGTCGTTTTGGCTCAATAAATCAGTTCACATAACGAATTCAGCAAAATCCTCTTGAGGCACATACAGACATATCCATCCGCATTAAATGGTAGTAAAAAGTAAATTATCATCTATCTAATTTGCATAATAATAGGCCAAACACCCTTCTCGCTGTTTAAACAACATTGACTGGTTCTTCACATGGCAAATTAATTTTACAACATGAAACAATACATAAATCAATGCACCTGAAACTTTGATGCACTGGTTAAGAACGAATCAAAAGTTATTGAACAAAAACGACATTTTTACCCCTCAGCCTATTAGGCTGTGGGGCCTTGTCGTCGGCAAGTACGTCCGGTCGGTCGTCCGGTCACACGGTCGTCCAGTCGTCAGTCGCCAACAATTCTTGTGACCGGTCTAGAAGCCAAACCGTTGTTTCTAGAGACTTCAAATTTGGTATACAGGATTGTTGGGTGGTCAGCCACAAGCCGTGTTGAATTTTGCGGTTTCCATGGCAACGTCAAGGAAAATTCATCAACAATTCTTGTGACCGGTCTAGAAGCCAAACCGTTGCTTCTAGAGACTTTGGCGGCCATTTTTAATTTATGCGAAACCGTCACAGCTTTCTCGTTACCAAGATTTCTCCAGAACGACTTATCCTCGGCACACCAATCTTGCCGTGCACATCCATATGCTCGTGAACCAGAACCCCTTTGAATCTGGACTCGATTGGATGGAAACTTTGGCGGCCATCTTTAATTTATGCGAAACCATGAATCTTGTGTATCTCGGAAGCAATTTCGCTGTTCATTGTGAAACTTGGTATGGATTATCGATACAACTTGCCGTGCACATCCATATGCTTGTGACCCAGAACTCTATTGAATCTGGGCCCGACTGGGTGGAAACTTTGGCAGCCGTCTTTAATTTAAGCGAAACCATGAATCTTGTGTATCTCGGAAACCATTTCGCCGTTCAGTGTGAAACTTGGTACAGATTATCGATACAACTTGCCGTTGACATCCATATGCTCGTGACCCAGAACCCTATTGAATCTGGACCCGATTGGGTGGAAACTTTGGTGGCCATCTTTAATTTATGCGAAACCATGAATCTTGTGTATCTCGGAAACCATTTCGCTATTCAGTGTGAAATTTGGCATAGATTATCGATACATCAAGAAACTTTAAAGGAATGATCAAACCAGTTTCACTGATTGGATAAAAGCCTTGGCGGCCATCTTTAATTTATGCAGAATCTTTAATGATGTATTTCTCTGATAGCATTGAAGTGTTCTATACGAAACTTGGTATACAACATCGATGTATCAAAAGACTTGCAATGAATAACCACATCAGTTCTTCTGAGAGGCGGAAAGATGGCCGGCCATGTTTAATTTATGCAAAATCATTAATGATCTCTGTCTCTGATGCCGTTCAAGTGCTCGATGTAAAATTTGGTAAACATCATGGATGCATCAAGAGACATGATGAATGACAGAACTGTTTTTTTTCTGATTGGGCGGAAATCTTGGCGGCCATCTTTAATTTATGCGAAATTGTTAATGATGTATATCTCTGATACCATTTAAGTGTTCTATATGAAACTTGGTACACAGCATCGATGTATCAAGAGACTTGCACTGAATAACCACATCAGTTCCTCTGAATTACGGAAAGGATAGGCAGCCATCTTTAATTCGTGCAAAATCATTAATGATCTCTATCTCTGATAACATTCAAGTGCTCAATGTAAAATTTGATATACGCCATCATTGCATCAAGAGACTTACGATGAATGACAGAACTGGTTTCTCTGATTGGAGGGAAATCTTGGTGACCATTTTAATTTATGTAAAATCATTAATGATCTTTATCTGATACCATTTCAGTGCTTCATATGAAACTACAAATCAGCGATACACCAAGAAACTTACGATTAATGACAACCAATTTCTCTGATTAGGTGGAAAACTTAATTGCTATCTTTAATTTATGTAAAATCTATACCTCTGTTGCTGTAACTATTCAAGGGTTTGATGCAAGACTTTGTATGCATCATCAGTACATCAAGAGACTAAAAATGAACGACCGAACTGTTTTCTCTGATTGGATGGAAACCTTGACAGCCGTTTTCAATTTATGTAAAATCATTGATGATCTATATATCCTTTGATACTGTTTAAGTGTTAGTATGCTTGGTATACTTCATGGATACATCAAGAGACAAGTAATGACTGCCGGTTTCTCTGATTGGGCGGAAGACTTTGTGCCCATTTCTGATTGCAAGTTTTTTGATAATCTGTATGTTTGCCACTTGACTGCTTGATGTTCCTGATATTTTCAAAGTAGTACATGTATGATTCAAATTGAATAGATTGTGAATGGCTGGCACCCAGAGCCGAGGGGTTTTAGATGCGCGGCTTCGTATTCCTATCTTAACTCTATATTACTTGGCTCCCACTGAAATCGGAAGACTTTTGTTATTGTTCAGATTATTATTAGGGCTCAAAGCAAGAATGGTCTGAAGCCTTGTGTTTTTGTTCAGAATATTTTTGTTCTTCCGCTATATTTTTCGCACCTGGTATGTCAAATTATTTATTATAGTTCTCCAATTCATCCAACATCCCACACTTTTACAAGCCACTGCTAAAGCATCTTCTGCATTCAACCAAATCTTTCAGGCTTTTACACATGCATTTTCCATTCATTGTGTACCAATTTTACACTGACTAAAACTGTCTGGCTGACAGGTTGTTGCACCTTTAAGGTGCTGCCTCATGTTTACCTCGATTTTAGAGAGTGGGATCGCCCTAACCTGTTGATCTGCAGCAAGGGATATCATTTCCCGATCAAAAGCGTTGAAGATATTTTCGTAAATTGTGATCGTGCTCATGTTTCTAAGTCAAACGCCATATTATAAATGTCAGTCATATTTCTTTTCGTATTCTCTGACTATCTTAAATGGATGTGGTATGATGATCTTCATATAACACCTCGTGTGGGAACGTGTTTATTATTGCATTTGACAAATTTAGTTTGACATTTGTGATGACGACATGCACATTTTATCACGTTGGGCCTTTGCCCACGCAACAATATTTTCCCGAAGGCTCTAGACATAAAGGTAAAATAGAACAAAGTTATCAAATCGGTTATCGTGAACCGATGTGATGGATAAGAATGTCCAGGTGATTAGTGTTCCTTTTCATATCCTTTTCTATTACAACCAAGGACGGACACTTGTCCCCGATGTGGAAAACAGTGTCCTACCTGGGTTAGAAGTTAGGAGCCGGACACTCGTAACCACCAGATATTCTTAGTCTCCACATCGACTTTTCATCACCGGTTTAGATACCCCTCACCACCTCTCTGAGGTATATGTAAAGTATATGTTGAATATTTTATCTCAGTTTATTTTATCTCATTCACCTCTCCCCTTGAATTTATTACGTACTCTGGAGGCAAATACAACTCTATCGTTATATGCGCTCAAAAAACAGTTTGGTGTCATCGTTTGGAATTCACCTTTTCCTATATGATACATTCTATGCAAACTATGGACCATAGCAACAGAAAATATCAATATCCCAAGACTTTGCAAGATGCTACCAAAGTACCATAACAGTCGTGTGCGTATAGAGACAGATAGGGGTGGACCAATCGACATACAGCAGTAAAAGCTGGGCCAGTGCACATCTACATGGAATTAAGCAAGAATAAAACCACAAAATTTCTAGGGGTATTTGTTATATACCGTCGGTCACAAATTTATTAACACAATTGTACCCCACTGAACTCGAAAATGCCAATTCAGTGATGTCATACCTGTATTATGGCGTCCAAATTTTAATAAATCACTCGTTCTTGCAAGTTGTACTTTTTGAGAAAAGCACATGAGAAACTTTTTGTATTGTGCGACACCCAAGGACAAGGTTATATTGGATCGTTTTATAATTATCGCCAAAAGAATGTCGATAATGTGTTCGCTATTGTGCCATTATTTCTTCAGTGTCAGTGTGTTAATTTTTGAAAAAATGGCCGCCGTATTTTCGATATGTACATGCCTACCGCTTCAAAGATCAAAGTCAAGGCCGAGTCCTGACACAAGTGTTGACCTTGTGACGCCATGTAGGTCATGTGACCTCATTTTCAGATTGATCGTGTCAGCCGTCCAAGATTTGATTATCAAAATTTTGCAGTCATATAGAGACGCTCCTGGAGGACAGAGGTCAAATTTAAGGTCATATTCTTTTCTGTCATTAGTGTTCATTAGTATTTGGAGAATCAATGCGTACCTTTTTTGCGTACAATGTGACGGATTTTGAAAAAACATTAAAGTGGAGATAACTATTTGTTCTTGTTATGTAACAGTTTTAAAATGGAACTGAGACATGGTCATATGAAAGACTTGCGAATCCTCAAATCTCTCACATATATGCTGTACAATGCAAGATATAGAGCGAAGATACGAAAAAGACCACCAGGGGAGAGAACTCGAAAACTGATTGTGTGACCTACTTACGTTATGATATCATTTTATTGGGATTATCTTCAAAGATTTACAGTGTAAATCTCAACTACGTATTCTCAGTCGTTCGGTCAATATTCATTAAAGGATTTTTCGCTTCAGAGGCTTATAAGTTTAAAGGTCAAGGTCAAACGCGTAGCCCACCCGCCAAACTTCAGACCCATACCTTTATGTGCCAATTATCGAAACTGTAGTGCGAATTGTTTCGGTTGTAGGGCGTAGACAAAATTGGGCAGAATAATACTAATAATCGATAGAAGAACACTAGATATTTCCATTCGAAATCGAAAGACATAATAAGAATACCAATTTTACGAGGTTTCCAACCACTGGCTAGGAACCCTAATAATAAGAATAGCAATTATAGGTCTCCAGCCTCTGGCTTGGAGCCGTGATTATGGAACATTAATATTGGAAAATGTATCTGGGACAAGACAACAGAATGGAATCTATTTAGCTGTCTGTTTAAAGATAGTCGTCATGTCACTTGTGTGCTGAACGCTGTAAGGTTTTTATATGCATGAAGCATACTTGTTTTCAGCAGAACTTGAAGTTGGACGATTACGTCCCACTATATTAATATTTAATGTAATTAGTGAAGTGATCACTTCTTTTTTGTTTTTGTTTATTAGGATGTTGCCAATTGTTCAATGCATAATGTACCAAAATAATTGTACCAAAAATACAATACAAATGTCAGAATTGTATTTTGTATGTGTTGCACTGTCTATAGCCTTTATATTACTTTATCATTTGGCCTCCTCTCTATTGCCTCCTTAAATATATAAATCAATCAATCATCTGGGGACGGTCCACGTTGCAGGAAAACGAAAGGATGGAAGATAGAACATAATGCCCCAACTGAAAATCATACCTATAAGATCCGCAAAAGCCAGATTCAGGGCACAAATTCCAGCCACAAATGGTGTTGCATAAGAGGTTCCCTTCAGTTTAACGATGCTGTAATTTGATAGGGCTATCGGAACGTCCTCGCCATGCCCAAGAATGTCCACCTCTCTCCCAGCGGAGCTGAACTTGGACCGTTTTCCGTGGGCATCGTGACTGCCAACACATATGACATTGCCCATCCTCGCTGGATACCTGATAATTGGGGTCTCACAATCGTTTTTATTCTGGGAACAGCACACGATAATTTTTCCATCGGCCAGAGCAGAATATACAGCAGATGCTAGATTCTGATGAAATGATTCGTACGTTATTGATATAGATATTATATCCACACCCTTCTCCACAGCCCACATTATGCCATCAGCTAGCCACGATGATTCACATTTTTTCCCGTCATCTGACGCGACTTTGCCAACCACCAGCTCTGCAAACGGTGCAACGCCTTGAATTGTATCAGTCGATGGATATTGTGTATATGCCCTATATTGGCAACCTAGCGCGATGATTGCACAAGTGGTTCCATGCCCATTAATATCAACTGCCACGCCCTTGTCACTTGGATCATTCAAAAAGTCTTTCTGGAAGCCGGATTGCTCAATTTTCTCCTTTCGGTCTCTGAACGCCTTATGGTGAATATCGACTCCCGTGTCTAAGATGGCAATTCGAACAGGCTTCGTCAGGTATGGTGTTAGTGATTTGATACCAAGATCTAATCTGCCGGTCTTTTTCCTAGCCAACTTCATCAATTGATTATGACATCGTTGAATTGCCGCTTCTTGAGTTTCCTTTCCTGTGGTTGCCATGTTGGTGTTATTTTCTACAATGGACAAAAATTAGGAATTTAAAAAGGATTAAAGAACAGGATGAATACGGAATATAATATTTTTAATGAATTGGCAGATGGAATGTTATCGGACTGATGAGTTGTGGGTCTTCTGTTATTTATAGCTATGGGACGAAACCATCAGATATATTACAACAGCAGACAGATAACTGGCTACTGGGATGAGGAAACTAAGACAAGACCCTTAAATCTAGTTTTAAACTAGATACAGTCGATCAAATACGGTGGAAGAGGCATCCTATTTGCACATACATCCATTATTTCTTAAGATAATAATCCTAAACAATATAATGAAGCAAGGTATCCACAAACAAAGCGCCGCCTATTGGCAAATGCGTATGGACTGTGAAAAGTGGCATTGTGTCCACATACCAAAGTCGCAAAGTCTTCCTCAAGTCTTTCTTTATTTTTTGTCTGAAAACAAATTCTACTTGGCCCAGGTGGCACTATTTATTATTATCGTACCTCTAGGATCTGGAGACGATCCGATTAAAATTTTGACATGGATAACTATCCATTTCTGGATAGTAATATTCCAGAAAGACTTGCATACCGCGTAAACATATCTCACCAGCTTGCACTTCCTAGATAATATGCGGACTTTGACGATTTTAATGAAGGCCAAAGAAACTGCAGGGCCAAGCCACAAATTATCTCGATTCAAAGTTTCTAAAATTCTGTGAAAAATATCGTACGCTGACGCAAAATACAATGATAGCATGCAGGATTTCCGGCGCTACTTTTCGTATCCTGTGTGTCATTCCGCTTTACCCTGGGCTTGCGGCCGTATGAATATTATGCCTTTTACATTTCATTTCCATGATGTTCAAATAAACAGACACAATGAAAGCGTGACCGAGATGCATACTCTGGAAATGGCTTGGTGGTAGCCGTCATACGAAACAGGTATCTTATGAATAGTTAATGTCGGATCTGAAGTTTGATACCTCATCTCATTTTCGATCAGGGTGCTTTGCGCTACGCTGCATTTTCGCCTGTAGGGGTCTCACCATTTTTTACAGAATTCTTGTGAAAACCAAGAACTGTTCTATCTGATTGTTTTTCTGATCGCAAAATGTATATTTATCTCGAAATACAATAAACAGTTATTCAATATATTTCAAAACGCTAGTTTCACACAGTTTGAAGGCAACGTTTTGACAAATTACTCTAGAACTATACGTTGCGGAAATATATATCGGCTGATATCAATTCGCCCAGCTAGACGGTCGCCATCTTCGTTCACTGTGGCAACAGCTGACCTCGGGTCAACTCCGGTACAGTCCGTGAGACACTTACAGCGCTAAATGGAGTGGCGTAAAGCAGAACGAAATGATTGCCTGGTAAATCTTGACCTCATCCATACAAATTATTAATATACAAGCGTCTATTCCGTCTATCGGTGTTCAGCCGTCGTCCAATAAAGAATTTCGCATTAATAATCCAAAAGGTCTAATTCACATAACAGCATAAGCACCAAATAAAAAAGAGAACAAATCAGGGTATACATAAAAGTAGGCTTGTTCCTATGATGACGGCAAGACCTCACGATGTACCAAAAATATCAAATCCTTGTCATTTATCAGTATTCTTAATCCATTTGGTTTTCCTTGTAAAGTCGTTATATAGATTATGATGTATCTCAGTCACGTTTTGATTGTGTCTGTTCATATGATAAGCATAAGGATCTTGAAATACCACAGGTTAAGCTCAGGTGAACACAAGTTTCGAAACGTAACACCACAGATATTGCACGCTACCCTCGTATTCTGCTATCAACATGTGGAATGTATCGCCAAAGTTAAAAAATTCATATAGAAGCGCTTGGTCATGTTGGTGGTTTAACCCTATTTTATAAGCTTCTGCGATAATTCTTTGTGACGCTGATTAATATCGCCACATTTAACAGAAAGCTAGCAAATGCTACTAGGCGAGAGATGTATACGCCATATGCATAGACGAGAGAGAAGGCCCGCTTCTTTTTTTATAGGGATACATATATTTCCTTGTCCGCGTCATTTATATAGCGATTATCCACAGCGAGACGGTTCATCTGTCTACCGTTTGGTGAATGAGAAGGGAACGCTTGAAATGATCTGCTTTTTAAAAGCGTCTGCATATAGTTGTATTCATGAGAGAACCTGCATCGGTTGGCCAAACAAGGTGCACAGATAATACCCGGTTAGTACACAAAGCCATTAACTGACTACTCTAGACACGTAGAGCAAGAGACAGATAACTGGCTGCTTTGGCTGTAGATATCTGGGGGAAAAAAGGAGGACAAGCAATGCAACAAGCGGATAAGGCTTGGTTGGGCGGAAAGTACATTCATCAGGGCTTATACAATTCAAGCGACAATTTTGAGTGTATCATTATTGCAATTCATTATTGCAGTTCACGTGGACAGTTACGGCTTTTGGCGTTGGACACACCGGTTCTCGTTAGATCACCGAAGTTAACCAACGTTTAGCTTGGACAATACTTGACTGGGTGACCGGGTGCAGTACTGGCTGGGCTGATCAGTGCCCAGAGTAATAGGAACTGAGAGCACTCTCGTGTTCCGGCACATATAGGCACCGTTTTGATATGGCTGATACATGGCTGAAAACGACGTTAAACCCTACTCCTCACTCTTACTCACTTCCCAATTCTCTGTACCAATGGTCTAATAAAACTGCAATGATACAGTGGCGTTCGGATGAGTATTTCCGACGGTTAAATGGGTGACAAGTGTGACAGGAAGTAGAAAATGTTCCTGTTTATTCGACGACTATTGTGCAATTTTCAAAATGATCCGTTGAATACTCTACGTTCACAGGAGAATTTTTGATGATAAAGGGGCATAACTGCGGGGATTTAAGCGCAACAGGAAGTCCAAAGTCCACAGGAAGTCCAAATGAATTGATAATACCTATAGGATTAATCATGTTATTCAAGACCTATTTCATATTCCATATAACAGTATTAGCACCAAATTCAAAAAGACAATCATAGTATACATAAACATAAGCTTGTTTCCTGCAAGAGAGAAGCGGTCAACAGTTTTCAATGATGCCGGCAAGACATCATGATGTTCCAAAAATATCAAATCCGTATCGCTGATCAGTATTCTTAATCCATAATATTCGTTGTAAAGTCGTCATCTAAAGAATGATGTATCTCAGTCACACTTTGATTGTGACTGTTCATATGAGTACCATGAGAGTCTTGAAGTACATGGGTTCATACGGCCCCTAGCCCCGGGTTAAACGGAATTAGACACAAGTTATGAAATGTAGCGCCATAGATTTTGCACGCTACGTTCATATTTTGCTATCAACATGCGATATGTATCGCCAAATTTGAGAAACTTTGAGTGGAGGCGCTTGGTGGAATAGCCCTGTTTTATAAGTTTCTGCAACAATGTTTTGTGATGTTGGTTAAACTCATCACATTTAACACAGGATCTAGCAAATGCTACTAAGCGAGATATGTATACGCCATATGCAGGTAAAATATCGCAGCGAAGTAGAAATGCACTTGCACATCTTTATTCTGTGGGGCTACTTTGTAATAGTTTTCTGAACCGTCAAAAAAATACTTCAGTAGTTGTGTTCACAATTATATTTTCAACGAATCATGAGCATTACAGTGGAAAGAGAAAAATGCCAAAGGAAATAAAAAAAGTCGTCACATGGTGATGAAATATGAGCGAAATCTGTAGAATTAGTTACATTCATGAATGCACGAACAGGTGAGAGGAGGAACAATTACAAGCGTCTAGTCCGTCATTCATAATCCAGCCGTCGTCCATTAGAGAATATCCGCGTCCATAATCCAAAGACCTATTTCATATTCCATATAACATATTCCATACTAAAAGAAAGTTAAATACAAGCGCCTAGCTCCGTCATTCAATTTTCAGCCGTCGTCGTCCATAAGGGAATTTCCGCGTCTCGTCATTTTGACTGGCGTACAAAAACAGACAGACAGATCTTAACTCGTTTGGATAAGGACAACTGGGACAATAACGAAATATTTTTCAAATAACAGAACTAATGGTATAACACAATGAATTTGTTCAGGATAATCGTCAGATACATATCTCGCCTAGTAGCATTTGTTAGATCCTGTGTTAAATGTGACGATTTTAATCAACGTCACAAAACAGTGTTGCATAAACTTATAAAACAGGGCTATACCACCAAGCGCCCCCACTCATAGTAAAATACGAGCGTCGCTTGCAAGATCTATGGCGTAACGTTGCGTAACTTGTGTCTGAATCCACTCAACCTTGGGCTAGGGGTCGTATGAACCCATGTACTTCAAGATCATCACGGTTCTCATATGAACAGTCACAATCAAAGCGTGACTGAGAAACATCAATCTATAGATGACGACTTTACAACGAATATTATGGATTGAGAATACTGGTCAGCGATGCCAGCATCATCAAACATTGTTGACCGCTTCTCTCTTGCAGAAAACTAGCCTATGTTTATGCATACTATTGTCTTTTTTGAATTTGGTGCTAATACGGTTATATGGAATACAAAATAGGTCTTTGGATTGTGGACGCGGATGTTCTCTAATGGACGACGGCTGGATTATGAATGACGGACTAGACGCTTGTAATTTGGATCATGGACGCGGATATTCTTTAATGGACGACGACTGAATTATGAATGAGGGAGCAGACGCTTGTGACTAAACGTCTGTCAAGCCTAGATTCAGAATCATAGTAGTTCTTCAAGTCTAACCGCGTTCTCCAAATCTCCATTTACCTTCTATCTACACGCCATATGCAGGTCCCACCGAAATATCATTGTCCAGAAAGAGATAGTTTACGATATCGAAATTGTAATCATCTCCTTTGTCATAAATTCACCGAGAGAGAAAGCCCTCTTCATTTTTATAGAGATCTAGGTCTAAATATGATGAGCGTGTAGTGCAGTCCGTAGTTTCCTTCAAATCCAGTGAAGAAGGATATATATCCATCATTGCAGCATTTATATAGCGATTATCCACAGCGAGAAGATCGTCTATATAGCGTTTGGCCAATGAGGAAAGAAACGAGCTTTGAATGGATCGGTTTTTGAAAGCGCCTGCATACAGTAATATTCATAAGAGAACACATATGGGTCAGCCAACAAAGTGCACAATTAGTACCCATTGGAATACCTATATGCTGTTGGTATATTGTGTTGCCAAAATTCACATAGATATTTTTAATGAGAAATTCAAGCAACTCTATAAACAAAGAAACATCCCATGAATAATATCTCTTGCACGTAGTTGAGTTAAAGAATGCTTCATGGCTTCCGACATTAATACATCTTCGATCAGTTTTTTTGAACACAGATACTAGACGGTCAATAAGGTCCTGCTGAGGGATTGTGCTAGAGTCGAGAAATCCCATGTGGATACATGTCTGTACGGTATGTGACCTTTAGCATAAAGTTCTTCCGTAAGGCATTTTGAGTTTTCAACACCAGAGTAACAGTGGCGCAATACCTTTGCCAAAAGCTTTTACCCCCTGATGGGCCCTCATCAACAGGGTTGAAAGAAGCTTGGTGGTTCAACTTCCAGGAACAGCTATGAATCTAGCTTTGTATGGTGATTCATGCATTTTGGGAATCCAGTATACTTTTGGTATGTCGTTATGATTGGTTGGAAATGAATGTCACAAATGGCTCACATCAAAGCAAGTAGCAACTGAACCAAGTGAATATGGGATAAGTGTATGAAACACGTCTGAATATCTGATAATTAGTATTTTGAATAGCTAATCTTGGATGAATTTCCATCAGACATACAAGAGACTCACAACTGGACAGTGTGTGATCATGCCGATTATGTTGAATGTAAGATGGAAAGCAAGATCCGTCATGAAGGGTGTGATGCGACAGCCTACAGTACTGATTGTTACTCGGTGAGTATATCACACTACCATGTTGCCAAATATGTATTATAAACCAAAACAAACGTGACCTTTCGCGTTTTGAGTCATTGTAATGGATTACCACAATTCTAAGCGATGCTTTCATTTTACTTCAATAACGTTGGAATGTTGAATTGATCCTTCTTGTAGCAGACAAATGGTAGCATCAACATGTCGACCAACTTTACAGGCACATCAGGGGAGATAATCTAAGTTGTCTCCCCTACTCTGTCTGCCAAGGAAGTGTTTACCAGCTCGCGTTCATATCATATTGAAAATCCGGTATTCAAAGCATGCATTATGATTCACTTTCACCACGAATTATAATATAATTGGATAGAAATTGTTTCCAGAAATTCCGCACTTCTTCTCACTTTGCTCTCTATTTCCATTTGTTCTATCCAGGATTTTGGTAGTTGTTTAGAGTATGATAAGTTATGACATCCCTGAAACTAATACATCGACGCCGAAGGGTAGTTTGCACATCCGGTCAGAATTTAAAGATGGATGAACTTCAAAAAAGATATCAGAATCTATTTTTAAAGCAATGCATTCCCAACTGAACTTTTGAGCATAATATCTTGTTTTCCAAGCAGGAGATATTGGCCTACACACTGACAGTAATTCTTGCTCTGCGACAGTTGAATCTCCATCATAACAATTTTGTAAGTTTTCAAATCGCAAAGATAGTTATACCTTTAAATGTTCTGTAATTTAAGACTCAACGATTTTTTCAAGAGTCCCAGAACCACTCTTACTAACCACACATTGATGTGACTGATGCACACACACAGACTTCCAAAGACGAGAGCGTGATTATCTTTAATATCATTTTTGTTGATTGAAGCTGAATTATAAGTCTTATCAGTGGAAACTATAAACTTCATATTTCTTGAGAAGAAATACAACGCAATTGATGAGATATTCCATTGATCAAAATTCCAAAATGTATGTGCATGTTATTTATAGTCCGATAAACAGAATGAGAATTTCCGTGCTAAATATTGCTACTAACGTAAAGCAGGTTTCTTCTCATAATTGACAAGTTACATGGTTCTGTAAATCTGTGAGAATATTAATCAGTTAACAAATTTCAGGTGCATGGACAGGTAACAATCCTTAAAAGTTCAGCAGGCTGATACGCCATCAAATTGAAGGTTTATGGAGATCTCGAGAACGCTGTTGGACCTGTAGGACTGTTATGATTTTGAATCTAATCCCGACAGGCGTGTGAGATCAAACTTGGAAATGTCGCCATTGGCACACATCAAAGCGAGTGGCAACTGTACCAAGTGGATATGGGATAAGTGGGCGAATCCCATCTAGATTGCTATCAGTAATAATTTCGAATAGATACATAATATGAGATAAGATGTCTGGTCCGTTATTCATTATCATAGTCGTAGCACTAAAAACATGGACTAGTTTCCGACAAGAGAGAAGCCACCAAGAGTTTTCAACGATGCCGGCAAGGCATCATGCTATTCCAAACATAGCAAATCCGTATCGCTGATCGATTTAATTTTAAAGTCGTTATCTAGAGAATGATGTGTCTCAGCCACGCTTTGTGTATGTTATATGACTATCAAACGGGGTGTATTGTTCGAAAGTTGAATGTGGTCACGATTGGAAATTCTGGTATGCTGAGTCCCAATCTCCTGGCTTCGATTGCATATACTTTTCGTCTAAACGGCTGCAGGAATGATCTCTGCCCCACCGTAGTAAAAATGTAGAACGGAAGGAACAGTTCGCATGATTCGATGATATTCCACTGGTTTGGCGTTTTGATTGGCATGGATCATCAACGCGTGATGGATAATGTATGAATGAAAGAACGTACGGGCTCTATTTTTAGGTTGTAGCCATAGATACCTACCCCTCCCATCTCAGTCATTTTTTCAATCAAATGTCCGCCATTGTGTTGCTAAGCCGAGTCACAGCTCTGTAAATTGTGTAAAACTGCTCTACACAAAAATAGTTCGTTTGCGTTTGTCTTGATAGAGTACCGTACTGATGTTATTCGTGACATAATTGAAATATATAATGGCATGGTTGACATAACTGCATAGCTAGAAACTAAATGGTGTGACATGTTTCGCTTAATACACCGCGCGCATAATAATGTAACAGCTCATTACATTTTTGTTGCCTGTGGGTGAGATTAGATTTTAAGCTGTTTGTAAAAAGCGGAAAACGGATCAAGGCTTCGTGAATGGCTGAATCCGTCATGAATGGTGTGATGCGACCCCCAACAATACTGGATGATACATTCGTTATTATTGCACACTCCGCAGTAGCCAATTCTGTATTATAAAACAACATAAACGGGACCTTTCGCGCTGTGGTCCATTGTAATGGATTGTCCATATCAATCAATGATCTTAATATACTTGATTAACCTTGGAATGTTGCAATGATCCGACTCGCATCGAGGATAATGGTAGCATCGACGTTACTACTTTTCCCATGACGTAGATGCAAATTATCACAGGGATCACTTTTGGTTGTTATGAAGTTTTTAGAAATGTGCTATCAGTGGATTTGAATGTTGTGTCATATGACGTCTTGTCAGTATGCCAGCATCGTTTCCACCACACTGTTAATGTTGCGTTTAATTATTGCCTGTATATGGTGAGATTATCTGGTGGAAGTTTCGTCCCCGAGGCTTGCCAGTGAGTGTCAATCAGTTAACAAATTTCAGGTCATTTACAGATAGAAATCCCTAAAATTGAATCAGGCTGCCACAAAATTTGACCCGACATCACAAAAAGGTAAATGGATATCTAGAGAACGCTGTTCGACTTGAAGGACTACTATGATTTCGAATCTAGGCTTGACAAGCGTGTAAGGCCTACTTGGAATGAATGTCACCAATGACACACATCAAAGCAAGTAGCAACTGGACCAAGTGAATGAAACACGTCTGGGTAGTATGTGATTATGTTGATCTCAAGGGGAATGTATGCTTTGTTTGCTGAATGTAGGCCCGTGTGTGGTCCCAGTTGGAAATTTGTGGGAAGCAAGATCCCTCATGGAGGGTTTGATGCAACAACCTACAGTACTGAGTAGTACATAAATGTGGCCTTCCGCGTTGTGGTTCATTGTTCATGATTCGGCTTGTAGCGGGAAATAGTAGCATCAACGTAACCACTTTAGCTGTATTTACAATCCACCAGCTCATCAGGCATATCAGGGGAGATAATCTAAGTTGTCTCCCATACTCTGTCTGGCAAAATAGTGTTGACCAACTTGTATTTATATCATATTGAAAATCCATTATTCAAAACATGCATAATGATTCATTTTCACTTCGAATTATAATAAGATTAGATAGAAATTGTATCCTGAAATTCCTCTCTCTTTACCCCGTTTCCATATGCTTTATACGGGACATAAGTAGTTATTCAGATTTTTCCCAAGGTGTATGAAAAGTTATGACATATTGTACGCCGAAGGGTAGTTCCACATTCGGTCAGAATATCAAGAAGCATGAACTTCAAAGAAGATATCAGATTCTATTTTTAAAGCAATGCACTCCCAACGGAACTTTTGAGAATAATATTTTGTTTTCCAAGCTGGAGATATTGGCCTACACAGTACACATGTCCACCATGGCAATTTGCAAGTTTTCAAATCGCTGCGGTTGCTAAATGTTATGTAATTTAAGACTCAAAGCAATTTTTCAAAGGAGTTAAGAATCAGCCTTACTAACCAGATCTTGGTACTAGTTGATACACCCACAAACTTTCAGAAGCCTGGGCGTGACTATTATTCTCTCGCGAACTACAAGTCTTGTCAGCTGAAACTTGAAACTACATATTTCTTGAGAAGGAATACAACACAACTGATTAGATATTCCATTTATTAATATTCCAAAGGAGGTGTTCGCTTTAGATGGATATTTTTCCCTTCAGAGTCGATCTCTGCTGCTCTATTGTCTCTCTCCGAACCGGCCGGTAAATTGTGACGTAATGGTATTCCCCAACTCTATTTGTAACTGATGGTATTTTCGGCAGACAATAACTCATTTGAGAACAGGAATTTTAATGCAAAATGTTGATACTAATGTGCAAGGAGGGATGTCATTTTCATACTGGTGCAGTTACTTCGTCGATGGAGTATCAATGTATCGAAGTGCAGCTTCTTTTACACCTATCGATACAACTGTAAATGACCAACACAAATTTGTAAACACCGCCTGTATGTCAGTAACCGAGCTCCAGGTCTGCCAACCATCTAAATCAAGGTGAATATTTATGTGACCACATGAGAGCCTACATTTACCTTACAATGCATGTGTCCCTTTTCACGAATATATATTCGCATACTGTCCAGATATGGTTGACTACATAGCTGATTCAGAATCATCTCAGATTACGTAGCTATTCAAAACGCCAATTGACAGCTATCAAATTGGATTCAACCATTAATACCATATTAACTTGTCCCTGCTCCATATGATGTGTGCCATTTGTGACATTCATTTCCAAGTTTGGTCTTACATGCCTCTAACACCTAGATTCAGAATCATAGTAGTCCTTCAGGTCTACCGGCATTCTCGAGATCTCCACTTACTTTCTTGTGATAGTGTTTCAAGTTTTAGATCAGTCTGTTGCCATTTCTGGGGATTGTTACCTGTAAATTAACTGAAATTTGTTGATTGACTGATACTCCCACAGACTTGCAGAACCATGTAACTGGACCAATATGAGAAGAACATCCCTCCTTCTCGTTATTATCAATACTTTGCAGTGAAATTTCCATTTCCATTAAATAATTTACAAATTAAAGGAGGTGTTCGGTTTGACCGTATTTTTTTTCTTAGTGTGTTGCGTTTATAAACCGAAAATATAATTTCCTCTTGTTTACTTTAAAAGTTTCATATTCTCAATTTTCACCGAGAAGACATTTGTCAAAAAAATATTACGAGTATTAGAAAATAAGCATTTGTTTGTTTTTGCAATTTTTGGCGATATTCTTGAAGGGAATTTCCTTCATATATAAAATATGACACCTTTAGCCAAAACGAGTCTTACATATCGAAATGCGGTAGGTTTGATCCAAAATGATACTGAAGAATCGTTTTGGTTAAAGGTGTCATATTTTCATAATATTGAAATATGTCAAAACGCTTGTAATGCTCTGAAAGGGTGTAGTTCACCGCCATTCGGCACATGATTCCTCAAGCTGATAATTGTAACAGCTGCTTGGCCGAATGGTTACATTGTCGGACTATAGATTAAAAGAAAGCTGACAGTTTGGTTCGAATCCCCAAATCTCCGAGTTTTTTTATTTTTTTATTTTTTTTCATTTCTTCCTTTTCTCTCCCATCTTCATTTTGGACTTGCAATGGTGACGTAAAATAAAGACATGGAACCCCTAACACACATGATACCTTATTTTATTATAATTCGTGAATAGAATTGCACACAAACAACTCCACACACACAGTCAGACCACTTGTTCAGTATTTGAATATTCTGACGATCCAGCAGAGCAAAAAATTAATTGTTATACATATATAATTTCGTCTTAGGGCAGCGAAAAGTTGTAACTATGAATTGAAAAGTTATAAAGTTAAACTTGTCTTATATCATGGCCTTTATCAAGGAAATGACCCTCAATAAGTCGGTTTATATATTAATATAACTGATTATTGTTCGTAAATATGTGGGTCGTTCATGAAAATACTAATGGTAACCGTATGAGAATATGAACCAGAATTTCCCAATAGACTGGCCTCACCTGTCTGAAGTCATGTCAGTCCAACAAAAATTGGCAGACAGTTTTGACCCCATGTGACAAATAAAATATTTTCACAAAACCCCGGATCGGATTGATTTGAACAAATGATCATGGATTAGTCGTATTGTCAAAAGACATACCGGTACACTCTACTTGAGGAGAGATTCCAAATACCAATATCAATTAATATTTTTGATACACAATAATTCACCTAAGAATAGGACGTGCAATGCAAATATTGATAATACTGTACAAGGGAGGAAGTTTTTTTCACACTTGTCCAGTTATGTGGTCCTTGAAGTCTGAGATAGTACCAGTCAGACTACAAAGTACCCCTCCCCGTGTCAGTAACTGCACTCCTCCAGATCAGAAGGATCAATCATAATATGATGATCATTGATGATCTTACCACATCTCTGAGGATTAAATTTAACTGCCAATATTTAAGTAAAAAAAAACATGCATCCCCTCTGTAAATGATGTAATCACATGCTGCCCAACGTGTGGATCCCATGTCATATTCAAATTCACCTTATGCAATGTACATATTCAAAATACTAGTTTGCTGAATTCACTAACCTGTATTTATGTAACAAGAGACAACACCTGGTCTCGTCATTTTCACCTGGTCTTATTACTAACCTCATATTCACCTAACAAGAGAGAACACCTGGTCTCATCAGTTTCACCTGGTCTTATCATTGACTTCATATTCACCTAAGAAGAGAGAACACCTGATCTCATCAGTTTCATCTGGTCTTATCACTAATTTCATATTCACATAACAAGAGAGAACACCTGGTCTCATCAGTTTCACCTGGTCTTATCACTGACTTCATATTCACCTAATAAGAGAGAACACCTGATCTCATCAATTTCATCTGGTCTGATCACTAATTTCATATTCACATAAGAGAGAACACCTGGTCTCATCAGTTTCACCTGGTCTTATCGCCAACGACATATTTACCTAACTAAGAAGAACACCTGATGTCATCAGTTTCAACTTCACCTCGTCTTATCGCCAACCACATATTTACCTAACTAGGGAGAACACCTGATATCATCAGTTTCATCTGGTCTTATCACTAATTTCATATTTACATAACAAGAGAGAACACCTGGTCTCATCAGTTCCAATTGGTCTTATCGCCAACCACATATTTATTTAACTAGGGAGAACACCTGGTATCATCAGTTTCATCTTCACCTAGTCTTATCACCAACCACATATTTACCTAACTAGGAGATAAATATATTAATTTACTTAATTCACTAGCCTGATATTCACCTAACAAGAGAGGACACCTGGTATCATCAGTTTCACCTGATTTTATCACTAACCTCATATTCACCTAACAAGAGAGAACACCTGGTCTCATCAGTTCTCCTGGTCTTATCACTAACTTCATATTCACCTAACAAGAGAGAACACCTGATCTCGTCAGTTTCACCTGGTCTTATC
The DNA here is from genome assembly GCA_036873755.1 of Hanleya hanleyi. NCBI lineage: Eukaryota > Metazoa > Mollusca > Polyplacophora > Lepidopleurida > Hanleyidae > Hanleya > Hanleya hanleyi. Next base: position 94,569 of record JAVTVY010025216.1, read on the forward strand.
ACTAATTTCATATTCACCTAACAAGAGAGAACACCTGATCTCGTCAGTTTCACCTGGTCTTATCACTAATTTCATATTCACCTAACAAGAGAAAACACCTGGTCTCGTCAGTTTCACCTGGTCTTATCACTAACGTCATATTCAGTTTCATCTCGTGTTATCACTAATTTCATATTCACATAACAAGAGAGAAGGTCTCATCAGCCTCACCTGGTTTTATCACTAACTTCATATTCACCTAACAAGAGAGAACACCTGATCTCATCAGTTTCATCTGGTTTTGTCACTAATTTCATATTCACATAACAAGAGAGAACACCGGGTCTTATCAGTTTCACCTGGTCTTATCGCCAACCACATATTTACCTAACTAGGGAGAACACCTGGTATTATCGGTTTCACCTGGTCTTATCGCCAACCACCTATTTACCTAACTATGTAGAACAACTGCTATCATCAGTTTCAACTTGGTCATATGACGTCTTGTCAGTATGCCAGCATCGTTTCCGCCACACTTTTAATGTTGCGTTTAATTATTGCCTGTATATGGTGAGATTATCGGGTGGAAGTTTCGTCCCCGAGGCTTGCCAGTGAGTGTCAATCAGTTAACAAATTTCAGGTCATTTACAGATAGAAATCCCTAAAATTGAATCCGGCTGCCACAAAATTTGAATCGACATCACAAAAAGGTAAATGGAGATCTAAAGAACGCTGTTCGACTTGGATGACGACTATGATTTCGAATCTAGGCTTGAGAAGCGTGTAAGTCCTACTTGGAATGAATGTCACCAATGGCACACATCAAAGCAAGTAGCAATTGGATCAAGTGAATGAAACACGTCTGGGTAGTATGTGACTATGTTGATGTCAACGTGAGTGTCTGCTTTGTTTGTTGAATGTGGGCCTGTGTGTGGTCCCAGTTGGAAATTTGTGGGAAGCACGATCCCTCATGGAGGGTTTGATGCAACAACCTACAGTACTGAGTGGTACATAAATGTGGCCTTCCGCGTTGTGGTTCATTGTTCATGATTCGGCTTGTAGCGGGAAAATAGTAGCATCAAAAAGCATGAACTTCAAAAAAGATATCAGATTCTATTTTTAAAGCAATGCACTCCCAACTGAACTTTTGAGCATGATATTTTGCTTTCCAAGCTGGAGATATTGGCCTACAAAATACACATGTCCACCATGGCAATTTGCAAGTTTTCAAATCGCTGAGGTAGCTAAACGTTCTGTAATTTAAGACTCAAGCAATTTTGCAAAGGAGTTAAGAATCAGCCTTACTAACCACATCTTGGTACTGGTTGATACACCCACAAACTTTCAGAAGCTTGGGCGTGACTATTATTCTCTCGCGAATTACAAGTCTTGTCAGCTGAAACTTGAAACTACATATTTCTTGAGAAGGAATACAACACAACTGATTAGATATTCCATTTATTAATATTCCAAATTTAATTTGTAAATTATTTAATGGAAATGGAAATTTCACTGCAAAGTATTGATAATAACGAGAAGGGGGGATGTTCTTCTCATATTGGTCCAGTTACATGGTTCTGCAAGTCTGTGGGGGTATCAGTCAATCAACAAATTTCAGTTACATTTACAGGTAACAATCCCCAGAAATGGCAACAGACTGATCTAAAACTTGAAACACTATCACAAGAAAGTAAGTGGAGATCTAGAGAATGCCGGTAGACTTGAAGGACTACTATGATTCTGAATCTAGGTGTTACAGGCATGTAAGACCAAACTTGGAAATGAATGTCACAAATGGCACACATCATATAGAGTAGGGACAAGTTAATATGGTATTAATGGCTGAATCCAATCTGATAGCTGTCAATTGGCGTTTTGAATAGCTACATAATCTGAGATGAATTTGAATCAGCCATGTAGTCAGCCATATCTGGACAGTAAGCGAATATATATTCGTGAAAAGGGATACATGCATTGTAAGGTAAATGTAGGCTCTCATGTGGTCACATAAATATTCACCTTGATTTAGATGGTTGGCAGATCTGGAGCTCAGTTACTGACATACAGGCGGTGTTTACAAATTTGTGTTGGTCATTTACAGTTGTATCGATAGATGTAAAAGAAGCTGCAATTCGATACATTGATACTCCATCGACGAAGTAACTGCACCAGTATGAAAATGACATCCCTCCTTGCACATTAGTATCAACATTTTGCATTAAAATTCCTGTTCTCAAATGAGTTATTGTCTGCCGAAAATACCACAAGTTACAAATAGGTGAACTCTAAGTCATGTCAGTCCAAGAAAAATTGGCAGACAATTTTGACCCCATGTGACAAATAAAATATTTTCACAAAACCCCGGATCGGATTGATTTGAACAAATGATCATGGATTAGTCGTATTGGCAAAAGACATACCGGTACACTCTGCTTGAGGAGAGATTCAAAATATTAATATCAATTAATATTTTTGATACACAATAATTCGCCTAAGAATGGGACGTGCAATGCAAATATTGATAATACTTCACAAGGGAGGAAGTTTTTTTCACACTTGTCCAGTTATGTGGTCCTTGAAGTCTGAGATAGTTCCAGTCAAACTACAAAGTACACCTCCCCGTGTCAGTAACTGCACTCCTCCAGATTAGAAGGATCAATCATAATATGATGATCAATGATGATCTTACCACATCTCTGAGGATTTTTAACTGCCAATATTTCAGTAAAAAAAACATGCATCCCCTCTGTAAATGATGTAATCACATGCTGCCCAACGTGTGGATCCCATGTCTTATTCAAATTCACCGTATGCAATGTACATATTCAAAATACTAATTTGCTGAATTCACTAACCTGATATTCATGTAACAAGAGACAACACCTGGTCTCGTCATTTTCACCTGGTCTTATTACTAACCTCATATTCACCTAACAAGAGAGAACACCTGGTCTCATCAGTTTCACCTGATCTTATCACTGACTTCATGTTCACCTAAGAAGAGAGAACACCTGGTCTCATCAGTTTCATCTGGTCTTATCACTAATTTCATGTTCACATAACAAGAGAGAACACCTGGTCTCATCAGTTTCACCTGGTCTTATCACTAACTTCATATTCACCTAACAAGAGAGAACACCTGATCTCATCAGTTTCAACTGGTCTTATCACTAATTTCATATTCACATAACAAGAGAGAACACCTGGTCTCATCAGTTTCACCTGGTCTTATCGCCAACGACATATTTACCTAACTAAGAAGAACACCTGGTGTCATCAGTTTCAACTTCACCTGGTCTTATCGCCAACCACATATTTACCTAACTAGGGAGAACACCTGATATCATCAGTTTCATCTGGTCTTATCACTAATTTACATATTTACATAACAAGAGAGAACACCTGGTCTCATCAGTTTCACCTGGTCTTATCGCCAACCACATATTTATTTAACTAGGGAGAACACCTGGTATCATCAGTTTCATCTTCACCTGGTCTTATCACCAACCACATATTTACCTAACTAGGCGATACAAATATTAATTTGCTGAATTCACTAACCTGATATTCACCTAACAAGAGAGGACACCTGGCATCATTAGTTTCACCTGATTTTATCACCAACTTCATATTCATCTAACAAGAGAGAACACCTGGTCTCATCAGTTTCACCTGGTGTTATCACTAACTTCATATTCACCTAACAAGAGAGAACACCTGGTCTCGTCAGTTTCACCTGGTCTTATTACTAACCTCATATTCACCTAACAAGAGAGAACACCTGATCTCATCAGTTTCATCTGGTGTTATCACTAATTTCATATTCACATAACAAGAGAGAACACCTGGTCTCATCAGTTTCACCTGGTCTTATCACTAACTTCATATTCACCTAATAAGAGAGAACACCTGATCTCATCAGTTTCATCTGGTTTTATCACTAATTTCATATTCACATAACAAAAGAGAACACCGGGTCTCATCAGTTTCACCGGGTCTTACCGCCAACCACATGTTTACCTAACTAGGAAGAACACCTGGTATCTTCAGTTTCAACTTCACCTGGTCTTATCGCCAACCACATATTTACCTAGCTAGGGAGAACACCTGGTATTATCAGTTTCATCTGGTCTTATCACTAATTTCATATTCACATAACAAGAGAGAACACCTGGTTTCATCAGTTCACCTGGGCTTATCGCCAACCACATATTTACCTAACTATGGAGAACAACTGGTTTCATCAGTTTCAACTTGGTCATATGACGTCTTGTCAGTATGCCAGCATCGTTTCCACCACACTTTTAATGTTGCGTTTAATTATTGCCTGTATATGGTGAGATTATCTGGTGGAAGTTTCGCCCCCGAGGCTTGTCAGTGAGTGTCAATCAGTTAACAAATTTCAGGTCATTTACAAATAGAAATCCCTAAAATTGAATCCGGCTGCCACAAAATTTGAACCGACATCACAAAAAGGTAAATGGAGATCTAGAGAACGCTGTTCGACTTGAAGGACTACTATGCTTTCGAATCTAGGCTTCAGAAGCGTGTAAGGCCTACTTGGAATGAATGTCACCAATGGCACACATCAAAGCCAGTATCAACTGGACCAAGTGAATGAAACACGTCTGAGTAGTATGTGATTATGTTGATGTCAACGAGAATGTATGCTTTGTTTGTTGAATGTAGGCCTGTGTTGTTGAATGTAGGCCCGTGTTGTTGAATGTAGGCCCGTGTTGTTGAATGTAGGCCCGTGTTGTTGAATGTAGGCCCGTGTTGTTGAATGTAGGCCTGTGTGTGGTCCCAGTTGGAAATTTGTGGGAAGCAAGATCCGTCATGGAGGGTTTGATGCAACAACCTACAGTACTGAGTGGTACATAAATGTGGCCTTCCGCGCTGTGGTTCATTGTTGATGATTCGGCTTGTAGCGGGAAAATAATAGCATCAACGTAACCATTTTAGCTGTATTTACAATCCACCAGCTCATCAGGCACATCAGGGGAGATAATCTAAGTTGTCTCCCCTACTCTGTCTGGCAAGATAGTGTTTACCAGCTTGTATTTACATCATATTGAAAATCCATTATTCAAAACATGCATAATGATTCATTTTCACTTCAAATTATAATAAGATTAGATAGAAATTGTATCCAGAAATCCCTCTCTCTTTACCCAGTTTCCATATGCTTTATACGGGACATAAGTAGTTATTCATATTCTTCCCGAGGTGTGTGAAAAGTTATGACATCCCTGAATTTAATACACCGACGCCGAAGGGTAGTTTCCACATTCGGTCAGAATATCAAGAAGCATGAACTTCAAAAAAGATATCAGATTTTATTTTTAAAGCAATCCACTCCCAACTGAACTTTTGAGCATAAAATTTTGTTTTCCAAGCTGGAGATATTGGCCTACACAGTACACATGTCCGCCATGCCAATTTGCAAGTTTTCAAATCGCTGCGGTAGCTAAACGTTCTGTAATTTAAGGCTAAAAGCAATTTTGCAAAGGAGTTAAGAATCAGCCTTACTAACCACATCTTGGTACTGGTTGATACACCCACAAACTTTCAGAAGCTTGGGCGTGACTATTATTCTCTCGCGAATTACAAGTCTTGTCAGCTGAAACTTGAAACTACATATTTCTTGAGAAGGAATACAACACAACTGATTAGATATTCCAGTTATTGATATTCCAAATTTAATTTGTAATTTTTTAATGGAAATGGAAATTTCACTGCAAAGTATTGATAATAACGAGAAGGAGGGATGTTCTTCTCATACTGATCCAGTTACATGGTTCTGTAAGTCTGTGGGAGTATCAGTCAATCAACAAATTTCAGTTACATTTACAGGTAACAATCCCGAGAACTGCCAACAGACTGATCTAAAACTTGAAACACTATCACAAGAAAGTAAATGGAGATCTAGAGAATGCCGGTAGACTTGAAGGACTACTATGATTCTGAATCTAGGTGTTAGAGGCATGCAAGACCAAACTTGGAAATGAATGTCACAAATGGCACACATCATATGGAGTAGGGACAAGTTAATATGGGATTAGTGGTTGAACCCAATTTGATAGCTGTCAATTGGCGTTTTGAATAGCTACGTAATCTGAGATGAATTTGAATCAGCCATGTAGTCAGCCATATCTGGACAGTATGCGAATATATATTCGTGAAAAGGGATACATGCATTGTAAGGTAAATGTAGGCTCTCATGTGGTCACATAAATATTCACCTTGATTTAGATGGTTGGCAGACCTGGAGCTCAGTTACTGGCATACAGGCGGTGTTTACAAATTTGTGTTGGTCATTTACAGTTGTATCGATAGATGTAAAAGAAGCTGCAATTCGATACATTGCTACTCCATCGATGAAGTAACTGCACCAGTATGAAAATGACATCCCTCCTTGCACATTAGTATCAACATTTTGCATTAAAATTTCTGTTCTCAAATGAGTTATTGTCTGCCGAAAATACCATAAGTTACAAATAGGGTGAACTCTAAGTCATGTCAGTCCAAGAAAAATTGGCACACAAGTTTTGACCCCATGTGACAAATAAAATATTTTCACAAAACCCCGGATCGGATTGATTTGAAAAAATGACCATGGATTAGTCGTATTGTCAAAAGACATACCGGTACACTCTACTTGAAGAGAGATTCCATGACTTATTCAAATTCACCTTATGCAATGTACATATTCAAAATACTAATTTGCTGAATTCACTAACCTGATATTCATGTAACAAGAGACAACACCTGGTCTCGTCATTTTCACCTGGTCTTATTACTAACCTCATATTCACCTAACAAGAGAGAACACCTGGTCTCATCAGTTTCACCTGGTCTTATTACTAACCTCATATTCCCCTATCAAGAGAGAACACCTGGTCTCATCAGTTTCCCCTGGCCTTATCATCTAATTTCATATTCACCTAACAAGAGAGAACACCTGGTCTCATCAGTTTCACCTGGTCTTATCGCCAACCACATATTTACCTAACTAGGGAGAACACCTGATATCATGAGTTTCATCTGTCTTATCACTAATTTCTTATTTACATAACAAGAGAGAACACCTGGTATCATCAGTTTCACCTAGTCTTATCGCCAACCACATATTTACCTAACTAGGGAGAACACCTGGTATCATCAGTTTCATCTTCACCTGGTCTTATCACCAACCACATATTTACCTAACTAGGAGATAAAAATATTAATGTGCTGAATTCACTAACCTGATATTCACCTAACAAGAGAGGACACCTGGTATCATCAGTTTCGCCTGATTTTATCACCAACTTCATATTCATCTAATAACAGAGAACACCTGGTCTCATCAGTTTCACCTGGTCTTATCACTAACCTCATATTCACCTAACAAGAGAGAACACCTGGTCTCATCAATTTCACCTGGTCTTACCACTAACTTCCTATTCACGTAGCAAGAGAGAACACCTGGTCTCATCAGTTTCACCTGGTCTTATCACTAATTTCATATTCACCTAACAAGAGAGAACATCTGGTCTCATCAGTTTCACCTGGTCTTATAGCCAACCACATATTTACCTAATTAGGGAGAACACCTGGTATCATCATTTCCAACTTCACCTGGTCTTATCACCAACCACATATTTACCTAACTAGGAGATAGCAATATTAATTTGCTGAATTCACTAACCTGATATTCACCTAACAAGAGAGGACACCTGGTATCATCAGTTTCATCTGGTCTTATAACCAACCACATATTTACCTAACTAGGAGAACACCTGGTATCATCAGTTCCAACTGCCTTGCTGTGTACATTTTCATGTTTGGTCTTACATGCCTCCCCAAGCCTAGATTTAGGATCATAGAGAGCCAGCACAGGGAATATTGTTCATATAAGAGATACCTCTGTTCAAAGTGACTTGATATGTTAGGTATATGCTACTATGGAGGGGCTTAACTAATCTCAGAATAAAGATGACGATGGATACAATTTTGTAGAAGTCCATTCTGACTATATTTACTACAAGCTTTGAGAGAAAAACTTTCTCCATCCTCAGGTAGAGTGGCGATTGCACATACATTGATTGATTGCAATTGTAGTTTAAGGGCCGCTTCCCATACGGATTTCGCGGCCCATCAACTCACGGTTTTAATTAACTTTCACGGTAAATTTCTTCGTTAATTTAAGATCTTTTGCAGCGCTAGATTTTAAAATAAATAGTTAAGTAATAAATAACAATGAGAGAGCAGAGGGAAATATACTGTCCCTGATAAAAAAAAGTTGAATTCACATCTATAGAGAATCTTTTATACATTAACCATGTGAGAACAATTCAGTCAACAGATATATCTAGATAATAACATTGGTCTAGCCTAGTGTATTTGATATGTTAGCAAATGGAACAATGTTCGATCACTCGCCTACTGACATCACTGGAAAACCAGTAAATTCACACCACTTCGTCATACATGATCGTTATGCACTGCACTTTTTTTGTGTCTCCATTAATCCTCTTTATGACGGTGTTTACCAAAGTTTGTATCAGCCATTTGCAAAAGTCTGTCTTCTTACCTGTAAATGTAGCTGGGCTTTGTAGATTGACTGATCCTCTCACAGACTTCATTGACGAAAATGACAACCCTCCTGCTACACTATTATCAATATTGTTCTGTGAAATTTCTAATCTCTTAAGAGTTATTGTTTATATAAGTTTATTCCATAACTTACAAATGAGTCTTGGATTTGTAAGTGGAATATTATCTCAGGTCTAGTGTACTTCTTGTCAAAATAAGGTCAGTCAATGAAATATACAGTTTCAGTTCAGGGATTCTTGTGAAAATCAACTAACAGGTATAGAAAATTGTCGCGACATGGAATTTATCATAGATCAATAACTTGAATTACTTTTTTATTCGGGTGTGTTGCTCCCCATAATAAGATTAATGTCAAACATTAACTTTCAATTAAATCCGCTCAGGGTTATGTGGAAATCTTCTGTTTTTGTCAGCGCGAGTTGAAAATGTCTGCCATGTATTGTTGGACTGACGGGACTAAAATAATTCTGTTTGAGGTTGTCACACTATTTAAATGATTGTCTGCACTTCGCCTCACTATATTCTCAATTTACAGTGTGAAAATTTGTAGAACATTCGAAAAATAATGAAATCTTTAGTTTGGCTAAACACGGTTAAAATGTCGGCCATTTTGTTAGAAGATTCTCGATTCATTATATGGACAACTCACTAAACATCAGACACTTATCTGGATAGTTTGGATAATGATAACTATTATACCTCGTGAGTAAACAAGACAAACTAAAATATTTATTGCTCTTGATATACAATTTTTACATACCGTTACACTGTTCTTAGAAGAGAGCTAAATACTGTCCCTGTCTTCTTTAATGATGCTATGTTACTTGTGTTGTGACGACACACATTCAGCGAGCAGACGTTGCAAATCTCGTTCTGCTCTCGTTGACAGGTTCCGGTTCTGGGTTTATGAAGACCCTAATTTTCAACAATCTCGCACTAGCGTCCTTTCTCGTGAAGTCAGCGTTCGTTACTATTCTAATGTGTTCACATACTGCATGGAATATATTTTCAGTGGAGATTTGTATCGAAGCAACAACAATAATATTTACATTTTTCTCGTCTTATGAACTTTACCGGATCCTGTCCAACGCAATGTATTCTGGGGGACCCCTGCTCTCCGAAAATGTAACTTGTGGATAGGCAGGAAAGATCAGCTGATCACTGATTGGTTGAAACCTTGACGTCACAGAGTGGGTCAACTCGGAATTCCCCTGAACAAGCTGTCAAGATTCAGCAACTGGAAGAGTTGCTTTTCGTTTCTAATTTCAATATTAATTCATCTTAAATTCCAATTTTAGCTATGTAATGGTAAACACATATATTTATTGTTTAGTACCTATGTGTAATTGGGTATAAAGGGAATTTGACCAGATACACAATTTCCCATGCTCTTCAACCGTGGAATCTAAAAGCGAATCAATGGATTTATTTTGTCATATCAATCACTTGTGAATTTTTTATCTGCTTTTGATGTGTCAGGGTATTTTTCTTGGAAAATTCAGCCTGTTATAAAAAAAATTCGACGAATCACCATGTTATTGCTCCATAAGCCCCCAGAAATAAACGGGGGTCACGATACTCGTTCTAAAAATATAACAGCCATATGTATCTGTATCATTCAATAGCCATAATACAGAATAGATAAGATGATACTTTTTTCTAGCTTGGAGCTCATTAGGACAAATTTACTGAAGTCAAATTTTCGCCATTTATTATTTGATACTAAATACGTATAGCAATAGTTGTATTGTAATAAAAGACAGGGGCACTATGTTTGTTTTAGAAAATAGCGGTATTACAGATAAATGGATCCTTCCCATGCCTATGTCCAGGAGGGCATGTGGATGTGGAATTAGCGAAGCATTTGTAGCTCTGTTATTTTGTTTCTAAATACAATTGAATTTAGGAGGCCACCACAACCAACCTCATTAATACTCTACGCTCTCCAAAAGTAATATGAATAAATTATTCTGTTGTGGCAGATATCAGTCTAATGCTGATTACATCCTATTTTGTGGTGTCTGGAGGCTTCTATTACGAAATCCAACCTGTAGTGGAAAAAAAAAACGACATCACCACGTCATTCCACGGAAATCAACAAACTCTTTGGAACCTATTCAAGCATGGGGAGGGCAATTCGCAATCCTTCCCGCAAAATATTTTTCTTACCCCTTGAGCTAGGGACTGAAACTTACCACGCGATATCTTGGGTCGAACTGAACCAGAAAATGTGACAAAAACCTAGATGGCGTCAGTAGGTAATTTTGCTCAATCGGTCAAATGTATCAAACTTATTTTGTATGTGAGTTTCTTCGCTAAACCTGCAAAATTGCAGGTTTAGCGAAGAAACTCACATACAAAAAAAGTTTCTTCGTTAAACCTGCAAAATTGCAGGTTTAGCGAAGAAACTCACATACAAAAAAAGTTTCTTCGTTAAACCTGCAAAATTGCAGGTTTAGCGAAGAAACTCACATACAAAAAAAGTTTGATACATTTGACCGATTGACCAAAATTACCTACTGACGCCATCTAGGTTTTTGTCACATTTTCTGGTTCAGTTCGACCCAAGATATCGCGTGGTAAGTTTCAGTCCCTAGCTCAAGGGGTAAGAAAAATATTTTGCGGGAAGGATTGCGAATTGCCCTCCCCATGCTTGAATAGGTTCCAAAGAGTTTGTTGATTTCCGTGAAATGACGTGGTGATGTCGAGTATTTCTCTCATTTTATCTGCAGAAAAGCAGAAATATTGAAGAAAATTACGAAAACACCACTTTACAGATTGTCGCCTTTCGGAATTTATCCATGCTCGTTAGGTGAGGGGTTACGCAGTTGGGCTCAAAATGGCCCCAATATAAGAAGCTACAAAATGGAGTCTCCGCTCTCAATTCTTTGGCGTTCCGGAGCTAGGGTATAAAGATTGGAGGGAGGGGATGGCATTATTGCTCACCGAAACCGGCTCGAGTTGAAATCAACTCCAGCCTCGATGTTCACCTGACCGAATTTTCTATATGAAAGGTACACAGTAGGACTTTTCTCCTCTGTCTCCTTCTCTTTCTCTTCCTCTTGGAAAACCAAATACGAATACTAAACATTAGTTTCTTTATTCAGCAATTAATATCATTACAAATCAAGGGAGAACTATCATTCGCTTGCCATTAGCTGTGGCTGTCAATTTCCCACCTATACCGTCAACTTTCTAGCATTCAATGTGTATCTTATAATATTTCCACGGTGTTCTTGTTCATCCTTCGATGTCACCGTTTTCCTCATAATCGTTAATTTTCCCCACTCTATCAACTTATCGAATAGATATTTCCGTATCTTGATCGTCTGTCTGATCACTTTCTCATTGTCTATGTCGTATAAGTTCTGTAGACCTAGTTGTTTTGAAACTTTTGTTGTGAATATGATCATTTTGTAGCTTGTCTAACGGGGAGTTGGTAGTATGTATTTCTCATGGTTGGTATAAATCTTGCTTAGCATTATCCACACAGCTTGTCTTAAACATTACTGTTTTCTCGTCGATTTCAATGCTATAGTATCTTCCGATAGGGTTACCAAACATAGTTGTCGCAAATCGGTAGATTGATCTATTTCCCTAGGAATGGTGACTTTGTCATAATCACAACCATCGACATCTCTAGGGTATTTTGTCGTCGTTCCTGATACGATGGATCATTAAACTGGGATTCAGCATCTCCCATCCGTTCGAACCACGGTGTTATTTTCCTCCTCTATGTTTCCTCTCCGACTTGCTCATTTCTCTTAGTGGACCAAACAGGATGCTGCGTTGATAACATGTGTGATATTGGAACTGGTAAATAGGGTAATAGTCATTTTATAGTTTTTTTCATGAATCCTCGTTATCTGATATTACACTGACAGCCAGTTTCATAAAACGCGGCAAGGCTGGTATCCTGAACGTTTGGATGTGTTGTGTATCATTTGTATTATTGACCAAGATAGGTGCGGGTAGCTGCCATTATTTTCCTCCTAAATTTATAGTGAACGGGCTTTTGTAGACTGTACACAAATTTTATCACTTAACCACTGTTCCAATAGAGAGAGGTTTACGTTGTATCCTCGGTTCTTTGGTATCGTTTTGTAAGTTGGCTCTGTGAAAGACACAAAGTATAATATAGACACGACGAGTACTCTCTCCAACCATTAGATCGCGTATATGTATACAGAGTGTATATAGCGTCCAAGGCTTAATATAGCACAATAAGAACCACCAGAACAATCATTTCTACACATTTTATTAACCCTATCTGGCCTGGGCTTTTTGGGACCTGTCCAGGGCTGGGGGAGAGGGGGGGGGGGAGAAATGGCCATCCCTAATTATGTTTCTTACTCCTTGAGCTAGGGTGCTGAAACTATTGGGTGAAGCTCTACCAGAAAATGTGAAAAAAATCCAGGATGGGCGCCTTGATGACGTCACAGTGACGTCATTTTCAAAAACGGCATTTTTTGGTCGATTTTTCGGTCAGGTTTTCCGAAATTTTCATTTTTGCAATTTCTCCACAAAAACTGCATGCTAAATTAGCAAATATTAATGTAATGTGAAATTAAATAGTATTTGTCCACTTTTCATTGCGAAAAAGCAGATATTTCGAAGAAATATGACAAAAACATCACTTTTCTGGGACCCCACGTGGCCGCCATCTTGGATTTACCCATGATCCTCTGCTGGGGGGGGGGTTATGCAAATAGGCTCAAAATGACCCCAATACGATAAACCATAACGTGACGGAGTGTCATCTCTCCATTTTTTGTCGTTCCGGAGACAACGCAGAAAGTTTGGTAGGGGGGCCATGCCAGGTAGGGTTAATGTATATGTTACAACGTTACATGCTGCTACATGATTGTACAGGATTCATACGATTTGTACGCAGACAACCTCGGTAATAGTTGGAAATGAAATGATAAACAGTGACAGTGACTGGAAATAAAATAACTGTAAAGGAAATATAGAGCTGGCCATGTGTGTACGAGTTATCTCCCTACAGTGAAGCGGTATTATGAGTATAAATTTGACTATTTTTCCCCAGAATCTCTACGAAGTCAAAGTTATAATTTGCTGGAGAATGTCCGTATGAGTCGGAGAAAAGTGCGGATAAAATAGAACCTAGTAAGTTCATTTCAAGCAGAAAGATTCGATATTCGCGATATATATCCGCATGATCGTTTAATCACACGTTATGGAATTCCCTATGTTATATGTAATCTCCAACAAGGTAGGAGTCCGAATATACCGCGCACTCTAGCTCATTTGTATTCATAGTCGGTCGTACTTGTTTCTAGTTTTGGTAAACTTAAAATAATGGAAGGAAATTCATATTATGCCATGCAGATCACAGTTTCTGGTAGGGGCTGGTAGGGGCTGGTAGGAGGCTGGTAGGGGCTGGTAGGAGGCTGGTAGGGGCTGGTAGGAGGCTGGTAGGGGCTGGTAGGAGGCTGGTAGGAGGCTGGTAGGGGCTGGTAGGAGGCTGGTAGGGGCTGGTAGGAGGCTGGTAGGAGGCTGGTAGGGGCTGGTAGGAGGCTGGTAGGGGCTGGTAGGAGGCTGGTAGGGGCTGGTAGGAGGCTGGTAGGGGCTGGTAGGAGGCTGGTAGGAGGCTGGTAGAGGCTGGTAGGAGGCTGGTAGGGGCTGGTAGGAGGCTGGTAGGAGGCTGGTAGGGGCTGGTAGGAGGCTGGTAGGGGCTGGTAGGGGCTGGTAGGAGGCTGCTTTTAGTGGTACGTCGAATCTGTATGAGTTGTGAATCATTCGCAGATTGGAATGAGGACTCTAGGGTAAAGGCATACCATGTATGTCCTCTTGCAAAGTCGTCCTGATCGATAAAATTCCCAAAATCTGTTTCTGTCTCCCCAGTGACGCCAAACAGTTAATCCGAAGTGCAGAGTGACAGTACTGATGTCATGAATTTTGTAAAGATGGGTCGGCTTGGTGTATTTTTCCCCCTTTTAAATACATCGAGGTGCTGGTAAGATTGAAATGTTGGGAGTTGAAGGAGTTCGACTTATAGTCTACATTCGTGATTTTGGAGATGATAAATCAAAAATAGAAAAATAACGATCTTGTGAACCCCGACCATTCATTTCAAACAGTCAGCTCTCATTCGTCGTGAGATGTTTTTCCATCAATGCTGGTCGCCTACATCAAAAGGATCCTTATAAAATAGTTGTGTTCGAAGTCAACTTGTTTTATCATCCCTTCCGAAATTCAGCATTTTTTCACTCTTTGCTTTGTATGCTTGGAGGAGAAGTTGGTGGTATTGGAAGTCATGAGCTCTCCCTGCATCGAGACATCTACTTGCGACCACATTGACTGTAACAGCAAGTTGATGACACTGAATTTTACTTCTTTAGTGAGAAGCGTCCCATCTCTTCGAACAACTTTGTGTTTGGCATGTAGTCTGCTCAGTTTGAGGTCTGTGAAATCACTTTCCTGTCCAGATAGCAAAACTTCACCAGAACAACGTCTGTGAGTTGGGATAACGGTCTAACATCTACGCAATATACTTGTTCCGCCGCCGTTTCAGTAGGAGGCAGAGTAAAAAATCTGACTATTTCATTATTATGGGCCGGAGCATTACCGATAAAGGTTCAGTGAGGAATGAGTCTTATTCTTCCACAACCCATATGTTTTACCAAATAACATTATTACATGTGAAGAAGGAAGCCCAGGTGGGATCTAGTTCAATTTGATCCTACCTCACAACCGATCGGTGTGGATTATATGACGTCATAATTTTCTTCTCGTGTTCAGTTGAACTCACCCAGAAGGGTAACATGATTGAAATGGATATCAAATTTTCTCATCTGCCTGTATCTTCTTGTTTATCCTGTTGTCG
Source organism: Hanleya hanleyi (assembly GCA_036873755.1). Classification (NCBI taxonomy): domain Eukaryota; kingdom Metazoa; phylum Mollusca; class Polyplacophora; order Lepidopleurida; family Hanleyidae; genus Hanleya; species Hanleya hanleyi. The sequence continues at coordinate 109,996 of JAVTVY010025216.1, forward strand.
CACATCATGGAGCCAATTAAGGTTGGAGAGAATTGTTTTTTCGCGGAGATTTATTCAAAGTTGTTGATGTAATTAAACCTGTTTGGACGTATGATATGTACACAATCCAATCATTGGATGAAAAGAGAAATTCACATGTATTCTAAAACCAAGGATCACGCTTGCATCATTTTGATCGTTGATGGCGTTTTAGCACGCCTCTGTATGGACTATCCAACCCGCGTCGGTTTCAGGCACACGACTTGCAGGTGTTGCTTGCTTCGATTAATTGGCGGGCTAAAAAAATGTTTGTCCGGTATAGGGCTGTTAATCCAGTTTTAAATACACAAGAATATCTTTCGTTTCATAAGACATCTCCGCATTGTGCCGTTTGCCGTTTTCAGTATGATAGAATAGAAATATTTCCGTGTTTACTGCGGTAAAACACATGGAATAGATCGCGCTGCAATAGGATTAGTCTTCACGTTTGAACAGCGCGATCTATTCTAGGTGTTTTACCGCAGTAAACAAGGAATTATTTCTTAATTCATCTCGCTTGTTCTTTTTATATACTTCGAGATACGTGATGTAGCAAAGGATTGTGGGTAAGTAGTAAAGCGAGGTATACACTCCAGTGATTGATTTCTTAGACAATCCTACAACTCCAACCCGAAGTAGAAGAATTGCTCTCGTTTCTCTGACATAAGAGTTACAGCATATGCTAAAATATAGGCATAGGCGACTCCCGTGTGATGAAACTTTCCAAAATAGGTTGATTATAGGTTAATTGGCATCTTCACTCAATGTTTCCTGAATTTGGTTATTAATACCATTCATCTTTTAAAATGCTGTAGCAGGTGACTGATATTACGTCTCATATTGTAGCTGATCCGGGGCTCAAATGGTCGTTTAAGCACTTGCATGTTTTGCAAATTTCCACCCGGTTTGGAGGATATGAAAATCGCGTTGTCTTGTCGGCATCATTAAGCTTTTTCTCGCTATATGCTTAATGAGCTCATCAGTGACGATAATTCAAAGTCGAAAAAAAAATGTAGCATTTAATTCCTGGATTTGAACTACCGTAAGGTCAATGCATTATTGTATTACTCAGGTACACTACACGGATATACGCTTAGAAGCATTCGATCATTCCATCGGATGCTCTCTGGTGTCTCTGTTATCTGTACAACCGTACCTTAAAGACGGTACAGATGAACTGCTATATATACAGATTTTAATATTGCATTAATAGTGTATATAATGTATGTACAATATGATCTATTGTCAAATATAACAATATTACTGAAGGCATAGACGCCTATCCCTGATGAAAACTTTCATCAACATGAAGATTCTTGAAGATAATGGAGTACGTATTGAGCCACCTACCACATAATTATAATTTATTAATTATGGATGTTTAGTTTATGGACTATGTCGATGTTATAAGCATAATCTAATAAAAACAGATAGTGTAATCTTAGATGAGAGACTTATGGAAGAAATATTTCCAAATCAAGTGTATCAACTGGTTGGCTAGTCAGATTTTGAAGAAAATAGTTTCCTTTGGTCGCCAATTCCAAACTCTAGACGACCGGTAATGATTTACAGTGGATCCATCTCAATCCCGAAGTTCGCAAGTGGTCATTGGAATAGATATATAGATAAGAATTAAAATAACCCTCAGATGACGGACTTCTTGGTAATCCACCGTGGCCGGTATTATACCACAGCTATTATGACACATTCGTCATGCTATACCCCTAAAACATCAGTATGTCATACAGGAAAAATGTATATATATACTGTGCGGCTAAAGAATTATTGACTGAAATCTTGAAATCCAAGATGGCCGTCATAGCCATATGACCAAAATTGATATGGAATTTTTCATTAATATTTTGACAAATGACCAACTAAAATATTTTAAGTCGGACAATGGGTGGCCAAAATCATTATTTCGAAGCAGCGACCTCCAAGTGGCGGAACTGGAAACAAATTATGTCATCATGTAGGACTTGAAGAGTGTTGCATACCCTTCACATATGAAGGCCATATCCCCACCCTTCAGGAAATGTGGGACAGTAGGCTATTCAATGGGCTATGAAACGGCTATAGACAGCAGCGACTCCTAGTGGGGGACGTGGAGACTTAATCACGACTGCTGCATAACCCCCATAAAAAGGCCCTATGAACTTAACCCTTTCTGGCCTGGGCTTTTGGAACTGTCCAGGCATGGGGAGGGGAAAGGGGCAACTATTTTTCCTACCCCTTGAGTTAGGGGGGTGAAACTTGCCACACTATACCCTTGGGTCAAGCTTTACTAGGAAATATAAAAAGAAATTCAAGATGGCCGCTTTAATGCCGTTACAGTGACATCATCTTCAAAAACGGCATTTTTGGGTCGATTTTTCGGTGAGATTTTTTTTTATTTTTTTTTTTATTTGAGTCATTTCTCCACAAAACTGCCAAATAAATTAGTAAATATTAATGTGATGTGAAATGAAATAGTTTTTGCTCACTTTTCATCGCGTAAAAGTAGAAACTTTGAAGAAAAATGACGAAAACATCACTTTTCCGGTACCCCAAGTGGCCGCCATCTTGACTGTACCCATGATCCTCTCCTTGGATGGTTACGCAAAAGGCTCAAAATGACCGCAATATGATAAGCTATACAGTCACGGAGTGTCAGCTCTTAATTTTTTGTCGTTCCGGAGATAGCGCAGAAAGTTTGTGGGCGGGGGGGAGACATTTCCCCCTACGGCCTGGTAGGGTTAAGGATATATAAGCCATTAGGCTATTCAGATTCCAAATACCGATTGGTCCACTCAATGTGCCGCTGAAACTGAATTGTGAACTGTCAAACGACTGTTTACGAAAGTGGAAAATCCTACTATCCACAGAAACGCTAGGAGGCCAGGGTGCATGCGCCACCCCACAGCCTCCCCTGCCCAGAAAATTTTGAAATTTCTCCCAATCTGGCTCGTTCAGGGTAAAACTCATCACAATAACACGGCAGTTTAACAGCCACAAAAGCTAAAAGAAAAAAGGGATAATTTTTTACAAGATTAGATAACCGTTTTTCAATTTATTCTGTATGATATTAGTGACATTTCCACAGCAGATTATACAGTTTGAGAAAGATGAGAAAATTGTGCAGAGAGGGGTCGTGAGTCCGTGGCGATGCGTGTATTTTTCACCCTTCCAGCAGTGTTAATGACCAAAAGGGGACTGTCCTCCCGCCTTCGAAAGTAAGCTCCCATCCCCCCACCCAGATTCCTGTGCCAATGGAAACGTATATATTTTTGTATTTGCTCGACCCCCTCGTCAGATATATACGCATCTAGTCGACTTTGTCATCGTTCGGTCATATCTGTACATGTAAGAGCGCAGATAGAGATGTTGGATATGACAGCTCCACAGCAGGCTATGGTGTTTATTATTAATGCTGAATTTACCGCCTATATTTGACCGTATTACCGAGTCACACGATGTAAAATTGCGGCTGCAGGAAAACGATACAACTGCTGGGGTCTAATATCATTTATAAACAGCGACTGACGGGCCGCAAAGCTGCATGAAGTCATATAACATGTATAAACCGGATGGCGTACTCAATGCCACAGTTTACCAACAATCTCAAAAAGAGTTATTCTGTGACCTCGTTTGGAGTAGCTTTGACAGAAATTACATTAGACTGCCCCTGTAAGCGTGAAGTCATAGATGTCCATGAAGAGTATGCTATTATTTGGCTAAATTCTGAATTGATATGATTTTTGTATATATCACAATATATATGGATAACAACATATTTCTATTATTAGCCACACATCTCTATGATGAAGAATATAAAACGAAAAAGAAACGGAATGAGCCTCAGTCGCTCTAGATTTTTCACTGCAATCTGTGTGGGGAACATCCTCACTAAAACCATGGGTCGACGTTGGTTCAAAGAGTAGGCCTAACCTTGAGACAGAGGCACAAATAGAGTTTTATCGAATATGTAGTTCAGCACTATGTAAACCACCTAATGACTCGTTTGATTAGACGGAATCTGCCTTCAAACACTGATTTTGTCAACAAAACTTTCTTGTTTCCTTCTCCATAGTTGGCAGGGACATGGGCAAAATATAGCTGATCTTTCTACTCACATCGTGAGAAATGGATCCTTCCTGGGTGTAACCACTGAGCTCCGTCTATTTATTCATGTGATCAAAAAGGCCATGATACAAAATAGGGTAGGCCAAATTACGTGAATATGTCGAAAACCGGCAAAACCAAAAATAGGTATATATTGTGAGCATCAAAACAGTTACGAGGAAAAGTACATGGGCAAAGAAGCTTTGGCTGGTCAAAATGTATCGAATTATCGTCAGCTAGAGATTGCGAAGATTGAGGCTTTGGAAGAACCTCTTATCCTTAAATATTTTAACCCATCTACATTTTGAGCTGTGATCGGAGTTGCCAACCCCCGTGTTTACACCTATCACAGGTAGTTTTTCTGGGATAGTTGAACGCTCGGTTTTTAGGAATAAAATGCACCCCCCGCACTCAGATACAAACTATGCGCCATTTGAAAGCTTAGAGTCTCTTCGTTCAGATGAGCCAGGATGTGGCGGTGAAAACTATTGTCGTATGCCGAAAACAAAATTAGGAAATTAGGAAATACAAGAACCATTGAATTGCATCTTTCTACTTTTAAAATGGGGGTGTATGGTTTGTGCCATTTGATTGACCAATGGTTCTACAATCGTCTAATATCAAAAAGTAATATGACGCCAATGACATGTGCCGTCACAGAG
>JAVTVY010025217.1:0-10140 GCA_036873755.1 Hanleya hanleyi
TAGAATTACGCCAGGACAGTGTGCCGTGTAGGGGCAACCTGTGTTGTACTGCGTAAATTTTACCTAGAGGGGTACTACTATTGCTTTGAAATGTCAATGTATTTAAGCATGTGCTTTTAATATGTGGGTTCGGGGAGTTATTTCCCTTGAGTTGAGAATGTTGATTTGGTGTGATAATTTGATGCTGATTTCCTCAATTCATGGGATGTAAATCTGTATTAGTGACAAATGACTTTGAGACCTCTGGTATAGTTTCTGCTATAAATTTGTGTGTGGATAGTTTTGTGTTTTGCTCAGGGAGAACTAACCTCCCAGTGGACTTTGTCCACACAGGCTGACATGGCTGAGGGCGGGGGAACCAAAATCTCCCAGATATATGTCAGAATTATGAGGTTTTACTGATGGACGGTTTGTCCATTCATGGATACATATTGCTGAAGGTGGAAGTCTTAGATATTTCTGGCATGAGTGGGAGGGACGATCACGGACGTTGTTAGGGGGATCTTTGGGTGCATACGACCCCCCTTCAGTACCTAACCATATGTTATTTTCCCAAGTTGGTAAGCATACGAAACGAGTGAGTGAGTGAATATGATTTGACATTGCTTTCAACTATATTTCAATCATATCATGACGTTGGGTCCTATTCCTTAAATTCACACCCGGGAACCACATGGGTGGGGTCCTATTCCTTTTCACACCCGGTGCCTCAGTTAGTCGCCTCTTACGACAAGATGTCTGAGGAGGTGAGGCCTATTCTTACCATAGGAAACGATCCCAGCTCAGCCCAGGCGCCTCGGAGCACGTTTGAAAGTGGGGGGGCTGAACTCTATATCATGCAGCCATGTTAAATGCTGGACTGGTGCTATGTAAGATAGGACTTATAACATTGCAGTCTCAAAAAGTGGGGAGGGCGTAGCCCCCCCCCCCCTGCACCCCCCCGGTTCCGCGGCCCCTGCATCCTGTATATTCCTATTATGACCAAAGTACTCCTATTTCTATATACAGTACAAGGCAGAAATATCTTGATGCTAAACGTGAGTTAAAAAAATCATTTTCGCGACTATAATTTATTAATCTCAATCGGAAAACGCGCCTCAATCGCGCAAAAACAAAAGCATAATCGCGACTGAGATGTGTCGACCGCTCGCAGTCACTGTAATGATACTGCATGACGCGATCAGAACAAGTCGCGTGTTGTAAATAAACGGGTCCCTTTGCTATTTGCCGGTAGTCTCGTTTCTCAGCTTTGTATGCTCGGATAAATGCATGCGGGAGGATTTTGTTGTACATGTAGACTGTCTTTTTTTGAAGCGATATATTTGCATGTAGCTTGATTGAAACCCCGCTAAATATATTTATTTTCAGAAGGCCCATACTTTAATTAATCTGTCCTTGAAAATATCTGCTCGTTTGTGTCTAAAATAAAATCAGACCAGGCGAGAAAATATAATAAACAAAAAAACTTTGATTTCGGCAACATTTACCGTGCGTCTATGTCCCAGCCATCTCATCACAATTTGCCCAATTCAACCGGACGATCGTGCTAAAATACCAGTGCATCGTCCCTGTGGGTTTTAATCCGACATATAAATCCGAGTATCCCTTTATTTCCATTGTAAATCCAACAGTCAGCTCGCTAAAAGTTTCCTATGGAGTCATTTAAATTCACTTGGCACAGAAGACCGACATACAGACAGACAGCCGGCCAATCGCTGCGATTGTCTCACAGATTTTTCTTCGATGACCTCATTCTCAACTAATCAGCTTCGCAGTATTAACCAGCTCAGTCGGCCTTGTTTTATCGGAGGAATATTCCTGATGACGACATGTCTATCTAATCAAATCCTTCGTTAATTGTTTGGTTATTTGTTAAATCACTCATCATAGGTCGAAAATGGGGGAAATGATCTTGGAAATGAGGCCAAGCTAGGTCTCCCATATTCTACCTCGAGAAATGAGATTTTGATGCATTGAAAATGGTCCAAAAAACCCCGGCAAATTCTTTGCTGATTTTCTCAATTTCCATCAGAATGCCGGTACGTCTTGAATAAAATAAACCTCTTATACGTTTATGGTATTATTCTTAATAAAATTTGAACAAATATTGCCTTTTATTTCATTATTGGACGATGTGGACTATCAACGAGCTTTCACTCGACGAACATTTTACTATGAGGGGAATAGTTTACGTGGTGGTCAATCTCGGCGTGTTCGGCCAACAAGACTCGATCTGACGCGATCAATAAAGTAATCCCTTTTAAAATATGCCTGTGGATCGTGCTAAAACCCAAGACGATCGCGACGACGGCTACCATCGGCCGCTTTTATACACGGTGACGCGTTTACAGAAAACAGTCGAGTCGAAAGCGCGTGTTCCGAAATTTACAGTCGCGACTCCTCCAATAAACTAGCGCGGGTCAGTCTCGATTACTTCGCATTCTAATCGCATTTAGCATCAAGTTATCTCTGCCTTGTACAGTATTTGAGTGAATCCCCTCCTTTGTCACCAGTCCTACAATCAAAGACAGTCCACATGTCATCCCCTTCCTGGCCATAACTCATGGATTACCGGTACTCATGTTTCAACAGCTTTTTTCATGAGCCTTTTACCAACTATCATACCAGTGGTTCAAAGTAAACGGGGAATTCAAAGAAACTATTTTTATATTTTTCCTCAAGTCAGATGAATAACTTATATATTTCTTCCTATATTCTGCCTATTGGCTTTTCCTATCCTACAGCAGTGCTGAATATAATTTGCAAACCGTAATTTAATCCAAGTTTACTAAAAAGTTCAACTTTTCACGACATTAAGGACATGGCATCAATCAATCGCCCCAAAATAAAAATAAATACCCAATGTATTCCCTTTAGATATGTATCTAAATAAACATTTTGTCATCATCCAAGCCTGAATATTACAAATTTTAACCCTCTCTGTGCTGCATCAGTTCAGTTGTATTTACCAGTTCATACTGATAGAGAAGGTGCACAATTGCCTGTCATCGGCATAAAAAAGTAGAAAATTTCTAGTCAAATATTTTCATCATGTTATGACTTGTTTCAAAGCTTTGAATAGTGTTTTTGAACTATGTAGATGATGATCTTAGCTTCATCCATGTTGAAGGCAGAATTGGTCCCGGTTTGAAACCATTCATTCTACCATCACAGAGGGAGTGAAGTTCAATCTCAAAAAAATTGTCAGTCATTGTATATGGATCGACCCTGCATGCAGCAACTTCACATTTTGCAAAACCTAGATCTTACCAGCTGAAGAGTACTTATCAACTCCGCAAAATACAAAGTCATCGGAATTAAAATTTTGATTGAGGTGAATGTAAGTGCTTGATTTAGAAAAAAAAATGTTGCTGAATTTTCTTTTGTTTTTCCAGGTATGCTGCTGTGGATTAGTTCTATTTAATTCAGATAATCTCACAGTTTTATTCAGTGTCGAGGGCTACATGGCTGATAATGAAGCCCAGCTGTGTGAAGAATGCCAGTGCATTTAATCGCTCTTGGTAAGTGGCTGCGGGTACGGTCATCTCATCTGACATTCAGGGCTCATTTTTCGTCAAATTTTGCCAGAATCCAAACAGATTCGCGCAACTTTGCCTCACGAGAATCTGAACTATTTTCAAGTACATGTATTATGACAAAAAAGTAAATAATAGAGATAATTCTGCGCTTTGTACCTTTATATCTAATATCAAGAAAATGAGTTTCTTTTTCATTTTTTATTAAATTATCCTTGCTCAGGATCCCACGTCACCGTGTCAACAAATGTCATTATAACAACTCCAGAAAACAACGAGTGTATCACAATGTTTCTGACAGAATATACAAATTGCCCTTATCATTTCTGTTCATGCTTGGTTTTTCTCAAATTTGAATGTCTCTGTTACATCATTAGGCCAGAAGCCGAAGGCAGCAACGGAAATGGGCTTCGCTTTCTCAAAACTCATATTGTAAACGAATAGGAACAGAAGAAACCCGGCCAATGTCCATAACAATGCATAGCAACAGAAAATAACAGGAAACCAGCGACATTCATAAAATTTATGACCAAATTATATAGAATGGAAATCATCATTTATATTTTTAAAATGCATACGATAGCGCATTTATTTATCCACGAAAAATATTTCAAATTTTACTACCAGATGAATCCCCAGACAGTTGAATATTTTTGACTGACAGTAACATCTATGATACATAGATCGGCTGACGTCACTTCGACTGCCATACGACATATCACAATAGTTTGAAAAGCTTTTGACAGAAAAGAATTACCTCCCTTTTTTATGCTATACTGTAACCACTAAGCTAATCTGTTACCGCATCTTTCAAAGCGACTTTCTGGTACCGATGGCCAAGTTTTTCTTTATTTCAAGTCAATTAAACAAAATTATTTTGATTTGAAGATGAGCAGTATGGGAATCCAGTTAGATTCCTGTCATTTTCATTTGTGGGAATATTACGAGAATCGGATTTCCATCGAAAAACGAGCCCTGACATAATGGCAAATATAACCTTTTTCAGAGGTTGATTTTATACCTGTAAATATTTGTTTGGTTGAGTTAACATGGTTAGTAATTATTAATCATAACTTACAGCATTCACGACTATATCGTCCTTACTGGCGAGCTCTCTCTGTTGAGCGAAGCTGAGATGGGTCACTCCCACCTTGGAATTGCCATATGCTGTCTGAGCCCAGCCTTTCTCTTTAAAAGTGCCAGCTTTCACATCACTGTAACCAGACACCAGAAACACATTTTAGCATAAATGGAAACATAAATATTGTCTGTCTCTTTTTGAATAGTGCACAAATCACTGCAGTGTTAAAGAGTATACTCAGCCTATACATACCCACTCAGTGTCAAACAGTTCCTTCAGCATCATACAATGTAGATAATGGTTGAATTAGGTCTTCTCTTTCATTTCTAATCCAAAATTCAAGTATTTTATGAAAGGAAGTCAGTTTTCAAGTTTTTGCTCAGAAGGTGTAAGTAACCCATGACATGCTCAAGGGAACATTAATATATAATTGCATTTAACCCCAAAATATGTAAAATTAGCGAAAAGACGCAAATTTATGAACTATCTTACATCAACCACCACAAGCCACTACATTCATAAAAACATATACATTACGCGATATGGTTATCTTACATTGATGATATGGTTACAGGGATTCATACAAGTCAAAAATTTTACCACCGAAAACTCAATATTACCAATACGTATTACACAAAATTTAGTTTTCACAATGGTGAAATTGAGTTCTCAATTTTTTTTTACCACCGATTCAAAGATTGTGATTGAGTTTTGAATTTTTTTTACCACCGATTCACCCATTGGTATTGAGTTCTCAAATATTTCAACCACCACCATGCACAGAATGTTGTCGGTGTGTTTTAATATGGTCAATATATTATACTATGAGCAGGGGTTATTTTTGACAAAAAAATTTCCTCTACCCAATATCCAAATTAAATAAAACTCATTTTCTTCAGCGCGTCTTCAGCTAAAGTTTTCATTGAATGTTCAAGTATAAAAACCAAGAGATTTACATGTACCATACCACAAGATCAGTCTGAATAACATTGGACATATGGGAATCTATATCACGAATGAAATCGGTGGGAGAAATCAAGCAGTAATTGTTCAAAACAGCAAAGGATCGAACCAGGAAACATGCCTTCTTGTCTGCAGTTAACTGCACCAAACACAGGTTCTGCAGATTGTTACTGAATTAAAGTTTAATAAAGTTTTTACATGAGACAGATCTACCAAGTTCTAAAGTCTAAATTTTCTGAAAACTACCGAATATTTTGGATGGTCACATTCACTCAATGTTAAATTTTTTAAGCAAATTTCTTGAGTGCTATTTATCTCCTATTATTTCCAAAATCCATTTCTGAAGGTCACTTCGTATTTAATTTCAGGTCTCATAAAATTCCTTCGGGACAGGCCAATGTACATGTAGATGTACATTATCCTCTAGCTAAATTTTCAATGAAGGTTAATGCAAGTTAATACAGAAATATGTATAAATAACATGCCTTTTTCTAAAGTATGGTTTTCCATTGCTCTTCCAACTATGAAAATTTATTGTTTATAATCAACGAGGAGTCAACTTTATGGAACAGATGAAGAAAAAATATGCAGCCTGGTCTCATCGCAGCGTCAGTCGCATTGACATCTCACGAGTGAAGTTGCATGTAGACCAGTCAATCTACAAAAAAAATACAACCCGATCATGATTGGAGGTCTTGACTTGTACAAGTCATGTGAAATTTAAACGTTTAGTCTTGATGTATTTTCAATTGACATCGCTGGACATTTCATTTTTTACCTCGTGTTTGATGGATACTGAATGAACCGAACGTCGGCATCAGTTCAGTTCAGTAGGTAAATCCCTCCTCTATTTTGGAGCACCTCAGTATAGGAGTACATATTAACATACAATCAATTGGAACCACTTAACATCTATATAGCTCAACTATCGTGCTGTGAAGTGAACATACAATTCTACAATTGGACGAACTACTATCCTGAAAGTGCTGCGATAGTCTATCCATGTGAGCTTCCTAGCGGTGTATGTGATGTACTACTGTGAGTGAATTTATATAGCGGTCACTGAAAGACACCCAGGTACTTTATTCCCCAAGTGCCTCCGCTGTCGAAGGTCTAGCGTAGCAACTAGTTCCACCATCAGTCCATATTACCCTGGACACCGAATCAGTCCAGCGCCTTGTGAATAGGCGAGTATACATGTAAGCGGTCACTGGCGAGGGGCGAACCCACGCCAGCTGTAGCACTCCGGGTCAGAGTCAAACAGTTACACTATAACTACTTCGGCCATGACACGCTCACAGATCTGGCCGGGAAATATGCTTGACCGACTGCAGGCACGTGGCTCTACAAAGTACAAGACTGTCAGGCTGTCATCCCTATTGCGGTAATGGAAACTTCCACTGACACCGGTGTTGTAAGCCCACAAGGCTTCCTGATGAATCGAATTGGAAGAGTTCACTTTCAAAATAGGGAAGTAAGGCACAAAAGTTTTCAACACACATAGCGCTTTTCAACAACAACAACGTGAGGGCAGATTTTTCTTTTGTTTCGTAGACTATATTTTCTTTGTATTTCATTTCTGAAACTTGCAACTCTGCCGGACAAATTCATGACCTACGCGATATAAAAACTTTTGGGTCATCAGCTTTTCGATGGGGCGGGCAGGCTACGCCCAACTGACATATTTTTAAGGATGGCTTAATCTAAAGTTATTTAGAATACTTGTCTGTCTTCTTACACACATTGCCAGTTACGTGGTTATTCTCGTCCCTGCTGTCAAACTTTAGTAATAGTCGAGAACCCTCGGTAGTACGAATGCAGGCTGCCACACAATAAACGTTTGCATTGTATCTGCCGCTACGCGGCGCTGTGATCAGCATAGGAAGAAATTTGTTAACAACAACAACACCATATGTGGTGGCACGCTTCCGACGCGTGTGAAAGGTAAACTTAGTATCGTTTTCGCTGTAAGATCGTCATTCGATTGAGTTTATTTCGTAATTTGGGGTTGTCAAATTAACTTTGACCATGTCTGCCGAATTGAGTTTTCCACAAAATATTGAGTATTTGTCCAGTAAAACGAATGCAATTGAGTTTCTTGCCATACGAATTGAGTTTTCAAATTTTTTTTACCACCGATTCACCGAATACCGGTGGTAAAAAGTGACTTGTATGAATCCCCGGGTTATCTTACATTGATGAGAGCTGCATCAATCAAGGGTTATCCCCATATTTTTCTCTGAACAGTTATTGCTTTCAACTTTGTTTGTCAAAGACTGAAAAACAGCACATGAAGAGACGAGCACGCTCTGAAAAATTATAGCGGGTCTAGCACCAATCGCATACTGCAGTGCCGGTGGGCAAGAACAGGTGGCCTACAACCACCGGTGGCCTCTCCCAAAAACTGGCTGCAAAAATTTTGTCTCAATACAGTAACATTCAACACTGGTTGTTCAGAAAATAAAGCTTAGCTGAAATATTCAACAAATCAAGAGAAAGGATAAAATACCACAATTTCTCAATTTCTTTTTTACATGGAGAAAACAGGTCATTTTAGAGAGCAGTTTTTTCAACAGAGAAACAATTTACTGCCATACAGAGTGCATGCATGTCAAACAATGCCTCGACTGCATAATGCATTTCTAAGCTTACTCCCTCTTCTGATATTTTCTCCGCTATCATGACTACATGTATCTGCATGTGAAGAGAAACTGATCACTGGTCTGGTGAATTGTATGTTACCTATTCTAAACAGTTTCTTTGGACAGATGCATTTTGCAAAAATGAAAAATTTGAATATCAATTTTCCTATTTCTAAGCTTGAACTTACCTTCACATACCTTATTGCTATCGTGTTCCTACGCTATCATGGCTATTGCTCGATTGTAAAACCTTACCACAGAACCAAAAATAGTCCCTGTGATCAGATGCCCAATGCCCATGCACAAGTACCCAGAACCCATCTGTCCGATCAGGTCACTTCCTTCTTTCCTATTCCATCCCAGTGTGAATAACCCATCAGCGGGGAGGCTGGGAGGGCCATCACGGTATGTGAAGGTAACTTTAAGCTTAGAAATAGGAAAATTGATTTTCAAATTTTTCATATTTCTTGCGCTGTAAAACTTACCTTCACGTAAGTTATTGCTACAATATCATAGCAGGAGGAGGGAAATAGTGGTCGAAAACAGAAAGGATCTCAAGCATAGGCAAAAGGAAAAACAGGAGTGAGCAAGATAATCAAGCACCATAGCCATGGTAGCAGGCCCTCATGAGGTCGGATACGGATCTATTGGTCCATAGAGGACAGGATGCCATCATGGCCCTGACCTCATGGGCGGAGACCTTGGATAAAGTAGTTACCTCAAGTGGTACGTCCGTATTCGCCAAACGAATGGTTTTAGAAAGCCAAGAAGATATGGTGTTCTTGGATATCTCCTGCTTCGTAAAGGGCCCAAAAGGGATGAAAAGATGCACCCGCCCAGCTTTCAGATGTTCAACATGGGCCAGTATTAAGAAAGACCTCTGACGGGGCACAGGACTCGTCGTCAACAGCTGCGGATAGGATGTTGAGAGCCGGGATGACGAATTCTCATGGAAGATTGTCGTAAAGTGATTGATTTTTTGTGACAAACTCCGGGAGAGTAGATAACGAGACCCAGGTCCACTCAGGGTTATATCTCAAAGACCTGAAGTCCAAGGCATGGATTTCTGATACGTGGGTGGCAGAAGCAAAGGCGATCAGAAACACGGTCTTGTAGGAGAGAAACTTCATCTCACAGGTGCCCATGGTTTCGAAGGGAGGTGCTAAAGCCGCCTAAGAACCTGTGCAAAATCCCATTTAGGAAGCTGAGGCGTCGGAGTAGGCCTCTCTACCTGAAAAGAACGAAGAAGGGCAGAAAGGCTGATGTCGAGTGATGGGTTGACACCTGTGGTCAACTGAAATACCCTGGCGATAGAGGATCAATAGCCGTTGACCGTGGCTGGAACAAGTTGCCTGGAACAGATGCAGAAGGAAGTCCGCTACCTGCTGAACAGAGGTGTTGGTTGGAACAATTCCTCGTTGAGAACACCAGGCAGCAAAGATCTTCCACTTGTTCTGGTACACCGCAGTTGTTGATGCTCTGGTGGACCGGACCATCCTTTCGGACACTTCGACAGAAAATCCAGCCTTAGTGAGCTGATGCTGGAGCACTTGAATGCAGTCAGTTGAAATAGACCGGGATTCGAGTGGTACAGACTGGATCTCGGCTGACGTAGCAGGTTCTACCAGATCGGCAGCCGACGAGGTACGTCTATGAGAAGATCCATCAGGTCTGCAAACCATGGGCGAGTGGGCCACCATGGAGCCACAAGGTAGACCACGCACGGCTGTGCTTGGATCTTCCGAAGAACTTGCGACAAGATTTCTGGCGGCGGGTACACGTACATGTACGCAATCATGCCGGACCAGTCCAAGACAGGGCGTCGAATGACAGGGCTGCTGGATCCGTAATGGGACACATAGGCCGGCAGTAGATGGTTCCAATGGGTGGCGAATAGATCCACATTCGGCGTTTCCCA
>JAVTVY010025218.1:0-11061 GCA_036873755.1 Hanleya hanleyi
ATGTTATTAACCAAGTGTTTTCATATTGGCCTTGTTATAGGTCCGAGGCCTGCCGTATTGGCCCGAGGCCGCAGGCCGAGGGCCAATAGGGCTGACCGAGGACCTATAACCAGGCCAATATGAAAACACTTGGTTAATGACATTTTTATTAATTAACTCACCTACAATTTTTTTTATCGATTATAATACATGCATCAAGGAATATTTTAGTACAGCGACTCCCTGTATTTCTTCCTTCACAATAGGCCTATTTCCTACGATTATTATGTGCTTTTTGAAGTGCCATTATCGTCGGAAAGTCGATCCCCTCTACAGTAACGCTATCGGAAACGACGGTGACAATCGGGACGGTGAATAGGCCGATCATCTTCAACCTGGGCGTGGGTCTTCAACGTATGAAACGGAGTCAAAAAGATACAAGCAGATGAAATACTAATTTTATTTGATAAGAACGGTGCAGTAAAATACAACCTTATAATCTGGCGTAAATTTGGTCCAAATCCAGTCCCGATTTGAGGATCGAAGACTTATCATGCTATGGAGACCCTAGTTTTCAACATCATTTTACAGGTGTTTCGACCGCATAATTTCTATCGGTTCTATCCATATGTGAATGACTCTTCTTGCTGCAAGTCTGACATCTTTCTGTTGTAAAATATCACGGTAGTTATCGCTTCGTTCATCAGTGCACTGCTGTAAGTGTTGGATTGCTGTTTTGACGTCCGCTTGTACTTAGCACGTCGATTTCGTGCTCGCGTCACTATAGTCTATTTCAGCATGACTCACCTCACTTGATTTTAAGGTTTGTGTTTCGGCACGTATAGTTCTATCAAATATTATCAAAGAAGCCATTGAATATCCGTTCAAAGTCAGAGAAATCAGTGACATCATCCGGAGAAGATCGCGAATCGAGGATCGTTCATCCTCAGCGTTGAAAGTCATATTGGCCCAGCCCATATTGGCCCTGTTTTCCCGTATTGGCCCGCCTTCCTCATATTGGCCCGGTTTGGGGTCATATCAAGCAGGCCGATTTCTTTGTATTGGATTCATATCATTGATAGTTGATTAATAATAAGGCTATACGAAAACAATCGATTCATAATATTTGTATTAATTGACATTTACTGGCCGTAAGCCTCAATTTTACGTGGTAAGCGTGGGAGGTCACTATATGACGTAACCAACACTGGCGACCAATGGGCATTCGATTTTCTTAGAACCGACGTTCAAAATACTACAGAAATATCGCGTGATACGCAGGCGTAACTTATAAGCACTATCGGGAAACTTGCAAACCGGCCACAAAGGCAAATGATTGACCCCCAGATTTAGAAGCACAAGCCCCATTATATGCAACAGCTGGACCCAGAAAGAGGAAAGCTGTTGTGCTCGTGATGAGTTCATTCAGCTCGGCTTCCCCCAATTTGATTAAAACTCAGATTTAATATCGGACATGTCGCTAATTAATTAGCGACATGTCCGATAGAGGAGCGGTTATTAAGTCTGGGTTTTAATCAGATTGGGATTCCCCAATTTTGTTATCTGTTCAATTAAATAAATTACATTTTGTTGAATAAATATTTTTTGTGACGGGAGGTATTCATCTGATCAGGAGTGTTAGAAGAACTAATACCCATAGAATGCCGCATCTGACAAGTTAGCGGAGTGCTTATTTGCATATGAATAAACTTCCTTGATAGATCCAGACGGATATATTATTCAATTATTATTGTTACCAGTATTCGTAACTAACAGTCAACAGATATTTTGCTTCCGTGTAAGTACAAATAAATCAACCCAACATCGCCACAAGGAGTTAACATAGGAGAGCCGCGACTTTGATAATTTTCAGTGATATACAGTGTCGCGGCCTCTCATAAAAGTCCCATGATTCATTGCGTCACCTACAGTGGTTTGACTCGGGAGGCTGCAGTTGCATTCACGGCTGTACGAGTCTTTCTTGACATTCCAGAATTGTCTCCCCTGGCGGTTCACCAAATCCCGCAAGGAGGCAATGTTTTTAACTGGATGGGCTAAAATACTTAATGGGTATATGCCGTCGATGATACTGTATACATCTTTGTACACTTCTAGTTTTATGGACTTCTGGTGTACAGTATATGTAAAACTCATCTTGTGATATACTTTAACTTGTTTCATCAGATCGATATTTTATTCTCTGGAAACCGTGATATTCGATTATACATTACTAGAATTTAGATATATCAATCAATTCAAAGAGATATTTCTGTGTTCATAATATCACGAGATCAACCTGTCTTCCACACGCAGTCGTGACCTGACATTGACATTTCAAACATACATCCTTAAATCGTGGGAAGATCTCTCACAACATGGAAATGGGGGATGTTGATGCCAGATCTACATAAGCAATAATTGGGATGAGGAGCGGTTTTTGAAGCTCTGCTTTTTAATCCGATTGACAAATATTTTTCTTCGCTTACCGGTACTTGTTCGCATGGATCATACTCAACACGACCTTGTTCTCCATCCTCATACTGGGCTGTTCCGTTTTCAATTTTACATCTCCATCTTCCACAGATACATTTCCAGGATGCCGTTAGGTTATCCCATCATCTTGCACCAATGATCCTGTCTCTTGATCAAGAGACTCAAGTTTTACTGATAAGTCTTCCATTGTCCTTTCAGTTATGATAGACAACTTAGTCCCACTGAAATTAAACCGCACAAGAATCATGCTTACACAACGTGACCACTTTTGTTCATTGCTTGAACGAGAAATGTGAGGTAATCGGTCATTAGTGTAAACGTCTAATCTTATAGTAATAAGGGGCAAAACTTTAAAAAGTCAGTGACCCAGCAGGGGCGGCGGAAGCAATTTCAGGGTCTAATGCTCGATAAAATGTTGAAAATGTGGGTTCAAATACAACAAATACAACTGATGGTTCTGAATCTGTCCAAGTCTCAGCGTTAACAGAAGGCGTATCGTCAACCTCTTCGCCTACAGACATGACAGAGGGTTGGCGAGACTGACGAGAAAAAGATTCCAGAATTGACATTGTCAGACTGAATACAGAAGAAAAAGATCAGACTGTGAACAGAAGTATAAAAAATTCTACGAAACAATGAAACGTCGGAAGAAGCGCCCGTGAAAGCTGGAGTAGATAAGGAGATTAAGTTTTTATCGACGAGATTCCAAGACTAAATGATGATTATAGGCCTATAGATTTATTCGACTGTACACTTAAAATGTACAGACGGCTCTTACAGGTCAGCAGCGCCATCTGTACATTTTAATAATAATGCTGACGGTAATTACATACACAACTTAATTAACCCCAGAACAATGGCTATAGGACAGAACATCGCACTGTGGTGAAATTTTATTGAGCGGTACACTTAAATAAAATACTGGTATAACCAGTTTATGGGGAGTAGTAAAGAATAGGCGCCATGTACAGCCATAGTATTACCCGTGTGTGGAATGAGTCATGAATGAAACTTTCCTCAAATCCTCACAATTGCAACCGTTTATCCTCCCAGAATGACTCTTTACTCCTCCCAATATTGAATAGTTCAAAAACGGTTGCAATTGTGAGGATTTGAGGAAAATTTCATTCATGACTCATTCCACACATGTGGGTTACTATGGCGCCTATTCTTTACTACTCCCCAGGAAGGGAGAGCCAGGCTTTGTCCAACATAATTTCATGAGTATAGTTTTTAGAACAAGAGACTTTCAGGCTTAAGTTTTCATGCTTTCATGCATCCCATCAGAAGTTTTGTGTGTGGCTGTGTTTGCTCTGATGGGTCTATACTTACCAAATTTTGGCAGATACTGATGTCCATACTGTTTGTTAGATCTTCCTATGTCTGGCCATTTCTTGGCGTTCAACCGTTTACATCAAAATTAAGACAAAAAAATAGACGACGTTCAACATCAATTCCACGAAATATTCAACCAAAATGTAATTCCGTAACAAAATTCAAAATTTCGGTTATGTCCTTCCTGGACAATTTTGCCCATGTTGTTGACCAGTCATTATCGCTCTTTCACATTTAATCGAATACACGTGCCTTCCCGGGGACATAACAACAGAATTCATGTGCTTCGGTCTGTCCTCAGATTTTTTAGACCGAATAAAACCGAAACTTGTAAAATAGGAAAAATCGCAACTTCTTAAAAGATGGACCAAAATGTAATTCCGTAACGCAGGTTTGCTTAACCACATTTATCAATTTGAAACTTTCCTTGGTGGAAATCAGATAGAATGTAGTCCAGGCGCTCAGGATTCGAATAAAATCAGGAATTAAATGAGAAACGTTCGAGTTTTGCTGGAATATATATGTAACCTACACGTCTTCATAAGGAGGTTAATTCACTGTAATTCCGTAACGCGGTATTCGAATGTCACGTGACCAGGTAGAAAAGAATTGTATTTCCCTTTTTTTCTCTCATCCTACAGTTCTTAGTAATAGAATTAGAAAAATGATATTCCAAAACAGATTTTCCCATGGACGAGTAATAGCGAGCGGAGCGCGGCCGCGAAGCAAGCTCTATAGGTATTGCGTTGACGTGCATATATGAAGCAAAACATAGCAAAATTTAATGAAAACAAAGCAAAATAACAACAACAACCGATATCCCTTGAACGAAAAAACGGTGATTTCCGTTTCCGGCACCCATGGAGAAATTGCATGCCGGGACAGATTCAGAACATAAATTTATGAAGACATAAAAGAAGAAACATATAGCCTAGCTGGCATGTCATTTTTCGAAAGGATTTCAATTTATGAATAATTATACACAGATGAAAATAACTGTAGACTAATGATTCGTTATCGGTTATGCGACTTTCGTCCTTGTCGAAGATGTCCGATGCAAAACGCAGACCACGTGACCAAGAGTTCGATCAAAAACGTTTCGCAACGAAGCGGCACTCAAAACGGTGCACATCTTTCGACAAATTTAGTTCTATGGCAGGCAAAACCTGCATAAAATTCATATCTATGGAAAGCTTATTTATTGCGTTTTTTAGATCTGAAGTATCGTGTAAATACGATGAGGCATTTGATAGAAAATAAACATTAACGACGTAGTCATGGTTATAAAACCAAGCCACTCAACATTGCCAAGAATCTTGACTTCGCCGAGGTCCGCGTGAAGTAGAGGGTCCTACTATTTACCGTCCAGATACGCCCAGTCAAGTCCAGTGGCGTACAACTCACGTCCACTAAAGTTCAGAAGAAAAAAGATAACCGCCCAGGCACTCATTCAGCCACCAGTGACGTCCAGTAGCAAATGCCATGTCCAGTGGAGATAACTGTACACCCAGCATTTGAAAATGGTGATTTTGCGATTTAAGTTTAAAATTTGAATTAAAAGAACTGAGTTCGAAACCTATTTTTTGTATTATCATTCTAACTTGATTGTTAATTTTAATTTCGAATTGCAATTTCAGTTTTTTAAATGAAATTTCAGTTTTAATTTAATTTAATCAAGATTAAAGTAAAATTATTTGTGAATACTTGAATTTGAATTTGAATATAATTTTAACTTGAAATTAAAATTTGATAGTTGAAAAAAAGTTTGAAGAAAACTAGAACTAATTTTTGAGTTCACCGCAAAATCAAATTAGTTCAAAATTGTCTCTAACCTGAAGCTAGGGAGAGTATGTTTCAATTTAAACTTTCAAAGTTTCCATTCAAAATTAATAATGAACTGTGTATGTTTTATAAACTAGACACCCTCCAATAATACCTGAAAAATAATACCAAAAAATGTGAAAACAAACCAAAGAAGAAAACAAGATTACCACCATAATGACCTCACATTGACGTCATTTTCAAAACAGATATCTTTAGACAATTTTTGGTCATATTACCACCCCCCCCCCACCCCCCACTACCATTCCCCATTGTAGACACAAATGAATTTAAATATCAATATCCAATATGGTTAATTATGGTTTCATGTCTTCTTTATCTATAACTTTATAGATTATAATCATAGCCATTACAAGGTTGTTTCTGTCCATTATAGTAACCGCTCTCTTCCATTAATATTTTAGCATTCAAAATCATTCATTAAAATATGTAATTATAAGCATTCTATCAATTCCTTAAATTGATTTAAAATGTAAAAAGAACAATATCCCAATGTTGATAACAGACAATGAAATGATTAAGTCGATTGGTTTTACAGTCGCACATAGAACTATTTTAACATATCTGGTAAATCTATTGGCTGTAAATGTTTGCAAATATTGTTCCCATTTGGCAGATAAATTAGTAGTTTCGTCTTTATGTTCAGATCTGTCTATTAATCACGATCTATTCACTTCAGTCTCAACTTTTGAACATGTCTATTACAAGGACATTTAGTTTGGTTAAATGGAATCTACTCCACCAAGGTTTTACATATGATGTGTACAATAAACTTAGAATTGAATTCCATCAGTAATAAGACTAATTGTGACCGTATATATGTGATGTAGATTTTTTGTAGGAACAGGATTATTCTTATTATAGGACTTTACAATGAAGCTGCCGAATGACAGAATATAACATCATAGCCACCTGGAACAGTGACAGGAAATCATAGAACCAGATAGAATTTGAACAATTAAATATTTGATCCAATCTAAAATTAAATCCTATCTGCTCCCCAATTTGGATATGTCGCCTACATAGCGGCATATATGATAGGGGAGCATTCATAAGGATATTAATTTATTAAGATTGATATTTGATCCTTCAATATTTTGATGGGGGCTCAAACCAAAAAGTGATCGGTACATGGATCAGGATTTGACTTTGTGAACCCAGTAAAAATGTTGATATTTGCCTGGAACTGTTCTGGCACATGGAATTCCAGTGGTGGGTGGTAAATTAAGCTCTGCCTTTGTCCGGGGTTGTTTTGAATTGCTGGCTATATCTAAAGAGCTGGCTTTTACTATGATGAGGACAAGCATTTTACATTTGTTTCCTCAAGTGAGCCAGATGATTATTTCTTCTCTATTATAAATTCTGAAACATTTATGATCCAGGCTATGTCGATAAATTCTAGACAACAACAGTACCACATGGATTGTAATGCTGTAAAGTTCTACATGAACTGACTTTCAAACAAACCATCGGTTTTGATATAAGCATATGCATGAAATATTTGTTCAGTGTAAAATACTCTACAAAACGTAGACAGGAACAAGGAGGCCAAGAAGTTGGAGCAACTCTATCTGCCCATATCTGCTCCTGTGATAGATGGGCAGATCAAATCAATGGAACCCTCAAAAGTACAAAAGTACTTTAGATTTCATCAATTTCAAATATTAGCTGTGTGAAACAAGAAATTATGCGAATGAGTAATACAAGTGCAAGTCCAATTGTGTTAATTTAGAGCTGGTGGAAAACTACTTGATATGAATAGGCAAAGCCAGAAACGAGAGGAAGAAGTATTTCTCCGCTCGCTTCTAGGCTTTGCCTATTCATATGCGAACGCGAAGCGTTCGCATTCTTAGATAGAGCGTGTGTCCAAATGAGACCTGAACCCTTACTACCTTAGCGATCGAAAATGTTGTTACCGAATTGACTAACTTCCGGTTTCATGGTGGGTTCCATCTTGAATTCTGTGATTTGATGCATGACGGGAGGTACGATTTTCTCTGTAAATCTGGAAATCATACGCACACGTGATTTCTTTATGAATCAATCAGTCCAGTAAACAAAACTAAACAATAACTCCAAATAAAACCTCCAAGTATTCATTGTGAAATCCCTATCAGCGATAAAGTTTAGACTCGTACCTTCCCCTTGCTCAAACGGGATCTCCGCGCGAGTCAATGGCAAGGTACGAGTCTACGATAAAGTTCATACCTTGCCTGCATTTGTACGGGGCGAACATTTGATTGTTCGAAGCTGATGCCGCTTCTTTCGTGTTCTACATGTACTCTGCCCTGTCTAGGGTGTTCAGTACAATAACTATTGAATTGAATTGAATTTGTAAGAGTCAGGAAAGTCTTGTCGTCTGCTAGAAAGAATATTCATAACACCAACGTCATACGCTTCGGACTGTCAACACACCAGCGGTCATGAAGTGCAACTTTTCCAATATTTCGGCTCAACAAAGAAAGGGTTGATTTCAGCAGAGGTTTGTTAAAATTTGCTGCACAAATAAGTGTTGACATTATTTTACTACTGTCGTTACTTTCATAACCTAGGAATATTTAACTATTGGTAGTTCAACTGCCTTATGCTGCAACACTCGTACTGCCTTTAGCAAATAAATATTCAATTTCACTCAAACTGAACATGCATTGCAACTCCAACCGAAAGTGAAACTTACAGCGAGGGGAATTAACTCTACATAAAACATTGGATTTACTCCCCTTACATAAAATTTTTAATTTTATCTTTTTCAATTACTTTTTGTAATCCGGTTATTTTCTTCCTCATTCTCAGTTGTCATTGATATTTTTACAATAGATCACAATTATGTAAAGACACAACCAAACAATGTTTGGGATCATTCTTATGCCAGAAAAAGCGTAAAACAATCTGAACTGAAATTAATGGATGCATTTCAGTGCAACATTATTGATCTCCCTGGTGATGGAAATTGTTTCTTTCATTGTCTTAGTTTAGCCATACATGGGAATATATCAAGGCACCGACATTACAGATACAGGTTTCACAGGGCCATTGGATCGCTTTGGAATGCGATTCTGTCCTGGATTTAGTCATGATTTAGATGTGTTTTAGGCACGACTTCATGTCAAGTTATCTAGTTGAGAGGATTCCGCTCAAGTTTGGGTCAATAAATCGCTCAAGTGGTGGACAAAATCACTCAAGTTAGAGTGAAGTAACATTCACTCAATTCACTCAAATTTCACTAAACTTGAGTGAAATATTTCACTCAAATACTTGAGTGGTATGAATTTCCACTCAAACTTGAGTGAATTTCACTCAAGATGTTTTAGAGAGTATAGACTTCCAATACGCATGTTTCGAATTATGACGTTACTTCGTCTGAGTGAACTCCCTTTGCGCACTGACGTCATTTGGCGAAACCCCATAATATTTGGGGTAGCGCAATGTTATTTCTCTCACAATAATACTCCTTTACCAAGGCCATCAACGCGTAACTGGATGTTTCACAACTGAAATAGTCCTTGAATTAAGTAATCTTTACACCCCGCTATGTTAAAGGATAGGGGATTGGTCCTATCGTTTCGCCAGAGGAATTTGTCGCTGCGCAAAGGGACGTCACTCAGGTGATGTAACGTCATAACTTGAAAGATGTGTACGGTATTAATACCGGGCGTGGAGTAATAAAATACTTGAAGAAAGACTATGTGAACTCGGTGACAACAATCAATGCAGTTGGCGACGAGAACCATTACTTGTATGCCGGCCTTTCTGTGAAAACATGAGGGAGCAATACAGGCATCCCAGTCAATACAAACTAGTATTGATATGTACCTAAGTTTGTAAAAAAAAGCTATCTTTATGTGGAATATTGGCCTAGGACATTTAACGAGAGTAAAGCCTAACCAACATTTTGCCTATTTATAACTATTAATCTAATTATAGCCACAATGCAAATTGATATGTACCATCTGTATCAACGATATACCTTATACATGAAGTTTTTCTTATTCATTTTTTTTCCGAATGTAACTGAAGTAGTATTTAGCCAAAGTTCTAGTGAACACTGTTATCCATTTTACTTCCTTCCTCCACCAATTATAGATTGTGCCGTTACACACATATACATGTACATAATTGTTTATATTAATTGCTGCCAAAAGTTACTTAACTCATTGCCTACGGCAAGTCGTTCAATTCAATTCAACTTTATGGTATCATAGAAACAATTTACATGTCCATTAAGGACGGATACAATAACACTCAAACAACTGGTGAGATATGAACATGACCAGGCAAAAATCAAGGAGTAGTGATAACAGTAGCTTGTGACTGTGAAGAACTTGATATAGATCAATACGAAACCCAGTCCAACATGGCTAGGCCCTACATGTAACCTGTAAATATAGCAGAATGTTGAGTGCCTTATCCTGTCTATAAGCGCAGCATCACGGAACAATAGAGAATTGAGAGAGAATATCACACAGGGACAATTAAATTTTTGCATTTTCTCAGTTGGAACGCATTGTATATGAAGCGGGAGATTGACAAGCTCATCCAGCGTGAGCGGCTCATGTTCTTAAACTTGCGCCGGAAAGCCGTTGTCAGCGGCTTCTTGATAGCCTTATCTAAACACACCTGTGATTGGTTGTTTCGGCCTCGTAGCGAAAAATTGACCACTTAACGGTCCTGTGATATATGAATCACTGGCTACATTCTTTTCAGCCTCGATTTAGAGTTTATTACATCGAGAATCGCCAAATAACGTCATGTCATGTGACAATTGTGTGGGGAAACTGCGGCCGTCGTGTGTTGTGTTTTTGTTTTCTACTGACTAGACAACATACAAGTTCAAGAAAGGTTTCCATCATCAGATTTTATTTATACGAATCACCAAAGCATCAATGATTGTAAAAATATATAGATAGCTTCATGAAATGCAACAAATGAAAGGGGTTTTCCAAGCATGGCGTCACCATCCTGTGTGGGCGATGTAACTTCGTAAGTTGTGCGTGGGTTTTTTTTTCTCCCGACTTGAAAAACAACAACAAACAATTCAAGAATGGTTTCCATCATAAGTTTTTATTTATATGAATCCCCAAAGCTTAAGGATTGTAACTAGGCCCATGGGCATACATAGAAAGGTGGTTCAGAAGATAAATGCTTATTTGCTTGATTGAGGGTTGGGCCAGATACCATCCATCGCAAGTGAAATTTTCTTTGCATAATCTAGATTTTATTGCACATTGTACTTCCATTTGTAAATTAGTATTTTGTAATTAATGGCTAACAGGAAAAATAGTTTTTCACTGATTGTCATACCCGACTCACCCGAGTATCATTTTCAGAGACTATTGATTGACTGGTAGCAATAGTGGAGATATAGCTGCTTCCTGAGCAGCAGATTTCTTTCCCAGAGTTTCAATTCAAAAT
>JAVTVY010025219.1:0-10830 GCA_036873755.1 Hanleya hanleyi
TTTCAGACAGAATTTTGACATTTTTAATATAGAAATTCATAAATATCTATTCTCTATGATACTTGTCATTTTTGTGTATTTCAGCTATAAGGATTATAACTTTTTTTCTTCAAATTTGTATGGAAAGGCTGGAGGGAAAATGGCTGCCCACCCCTAGTACTTTTAACAATGACAGTAGTGCACTCTATATGACATTTCATGCGCTAAATTTCTCAAAAAAACTTTCCTGATAACGGTAAAGACAGTTTAATAAATCCAAGCTTTTTTTAATATTTTTCTCATATCAAGATATGTGAAATGATCAGGACTTCATATTCTCAAAAATTCTACATAATGGTGTCCAACAAAAAGATTCTTTTTTTCTGAAATACTTTGTTGCTTAAAAACTAATTGACAGAAATCCTTCGCAAGGGAGATCATTTACCATGTTATTTCTTGTATTGCTAAAATAGCATAGGAAATAAAATGTGATGGAGGTTTTGTCCAGTGGGGGTTATATCCGGTGGGCGTTATGTCCACTGGGGGTATTGTCCGTGGGGGTTTTGTCCATGGGGGTTTTGTCCGCTGGGGGTTTTGTCCTACACCCGTTTCACAAGCAACGAAATTCAAGAAACTTACTGACGAAGTCATTTTCCTTGTCTCGGTACATCAAATAAATCAAGCTGATATGTGTAGGCATAAGCTGGTTGTTGTGTGGTACGGCACGATTGTGTGATCGGCCCAGAGGAGGATGATTCTCGCTCAGTCCACTAATTCTCGCCCAGAGGAGGAGGATTCTCATCCAGTGAGGTCCACCAAGTCTTGTCCAGAGGCGGACTAATAATCGAAATACTATATCCTGTGGAATATGTCAGATTCCGGTAGTTTTACGAAGCTAGACTTATGGTAAAAATGTATGACATGACGGATAAAATTTTATGATATCATGACATGACATTTTATGACATCCGTTCGAAATAGTGGATACATGAGGTATTAAGTGAAAAAGAGTCCCAAGATGCACCTCGAAGTGTGCAATTACAGAACCAGTTCAGTGTCCCACTAAAGACTAACCTTGTTCTGATGAATAAAAAAGTTATGGTTCAGGATATTTACCGTTTCTCGAATTTATTATTTATGTGTTTTCGTCGCAAAAACTGCATGACAAATTAGTAAATAATTATCAGGTGTGAAATAAAATAGATTTTGCTCATTGTTCTTTGCAGAAAATATCGAATTATGAAGAAAAACGACGAAAACCTCACTTTTCTGGTACTCCACATGGCTGCCATTTTGAATTTCCCCAGCGGTGGGTATTTCAATAGCCTCGAGGTCAGTCCTCTTCAGAACTTGCCATGGTAATAAACGCCAGATAATAGCTTCATCATGGCCTGATTGACGACCGACGCGCATATTTTCATCGATCCCGAGTAATAAATACCGAGAAAAAGTGTAAATTGTCTTGATCAATTTTCCATGGGCTAGAATCAGTTTCCTTTCCACGGCGTACACAGCACCCATGGAATATGGAAATGCATAAATTCCATCATCGTCCAAGTTTAAATCTAACAAAACTACCATCAATTTAAATTTAAGACAAAGTCAAATCCAAAAATAAAATTTTATTTTCGATTTCCTTTATGTTAATAAGAAATGAATTGATTTAATATTTTATTAAGTTACTATTTTTTTTCTTTTGGGGGGGTCCTTTTTTGCTTTTTATTGTTACAAATATATAGTGTGCTGAATGGCGTTGAGACTGCTCGGTGGTGAGTTCGGCTTGAAGAGAGTAATTTCATGCAGTTAAACGGTTGATTTCTTTTGAATTGCCAACACGCTTGTGTTCATATAATTTGAACAAGAATTTGTTCGAATCGATTTACTACAGCATGATTATTCAGCTAAAGTTTCTACAGCGATGAAGTTAAAGCCTGTGGGACCATTTTCTCCAAAAATTACTGATTTTAATGGAAATCCTATTTTTTTTTGTTTCGTTTAGGTCCGTAACCGGACAAATATTTTACATAACGTGTGCGCAAATTGACATTCCAAAAACAAGTGTAAATGGCGTCTCCTCCCTTCTCACAAAAGGTACAATATTTATCCTTTCTTTGAGAGGTATTTAGTAGCAATTATTCTCTGGTGAATTATTCGATATTGAAGCCAGTTAAGAGAAGAGCATTTCATAATTTGAATGGCCTGGAGTATATTTGCTTGCATTCTTCGGTATTCACTTCAAATAATTCGCCACATTTTCGTTCACTCGTTGGTATTATATGTCGTTCAGATAAAATTTTGTAGATATTTGTTCAGCCTCGTTTCAGTTTCAATATTGGACACAAAGAGTGGGGGGAATGGAGGTGGATTACAAGCGTCTAGTCCGTCATTCATAATTCAGCCCTCGTCCATTAAAGAATATCTGCGTCCATAATCCAAAGACCTATTCCATATTCCATATAACAGTATTAGCACCAAATTCAAAAAAACAATCATAGTATACATAAACATAGACTAGTTTGCTGCAAGAGAGAAGCGGTCAACAGTTTTCAATGATGCCGACAGATAGATGGATAGATTTTATTCAATCAGGCCACTGCACAGGGCATATGATGAACAGAATTGTTCATTGAGAAATCATGGCGGTGGATAAGAAGATTTAGATCAAGTGGAATAACAATAAGGACTATACTGGTACAAGTTGATATACTCGGGTGATGTAATTTACTCTTAACTACTTAAACCACTAATGAACTTACTTAAACGTCTTAGTATCGTTGGTTTATGTGACTGAAATAAAAATACCATCTTATATACACTTGGTCTTATACAATAATAAGATGGTAATAATTCTTTACGTTTATCCAGAAGAGCTTTGCATTTGATAATCATGTGATATTCATCCCCGACTTCCGCCTTGCATAAAGTACGTAAACTGTGTTCCTTGGGGATATTCTTCCACCGGCCGGTTCCAATGGGTAAATGATGATTACTGGTTCTAAATTTCAGCATAACTTTAGCTTGTTTAAAGGATAAAATATTCAGATAATGTTCATATCCAAATTCACTTTTAATTGCCGGGTAAAAATTCCTTTGGAAGAGCTGTTTATTTGATCTTGCCAGATTTGGTAATATACATCTTTTAATTTCTGTTTAATTGCAGACTTTAACCACCGTATACTTGAAATCGACTGGTTCAGTCATAAATAAGAAAATCCCAAATTGTCAAACAAAGGCCATATACGTCGGAGTACTAGTCCGCAAGCCTAATATTTGCTTTAGAAATTTGATCTCTGTTTGTTCAATAAGCGAAAGGTTTTCATATCCCCAGATTTCACAGCCATATATAAGTACGGTTTTACATTTACATCATATAATTTCAAAATGCAATCTAGTGACAAATTTAAACTTTTTTATCTACGAAGTACAGGCCTTAGAAACCTGCTGAACATTATTTTTTTATCGACTGTATCAAACATCCTGTGTTTGTGAAATGAACACCCAGATTATTAAAACATCTAACCACTTCAACAAAGCTACCTTGGCAGTAAAATATGTCATTGTTATACTTTCTTCCAAAAATAATTACTTTGGTTTTCCTAGCTTTAATTTTCAACTTCCGTGTTTCACAATACTCAGCATAAACGTCTGTTGATTTCTGCAATCCCTTTTTTAGTATCTGCAAGAATAGAACCGTGTCATCTGCATACAATAGTACAAAGTTCTTCACATATGTAACAACATCACTATCGCTAAAGAGAATTTCTAAATCTAAGCCAGTACAATTATTGTTCTTTATAAAAAACCTCATCTAAATCATTCACAAATATAGCAAAAAGCAAAGGAGATAAATTTTCCCCTTGACGTTTCCGACATTACAGGGGAAAGTTTCGGTCAGACTACCATAACTTTGACACATGATTTTATGTTTTGATCCATAAAAGCACAGAAAAAGTCGTTTCGGTTTAAGTTTCATAATTTGTGCTAGACAATTTAGACTAAATATGTGGTCCATTGTTGAACAGCCTTTTCTGAATCCTGCCTGTAAATCCGATAGTAAATTATTTTGTTCCACAAAGTCTGTAAGGCGTTTATTTATAACAGCTGTAAATAATTTTCCTACACAACTCAACAAAGTATTAGGTAGGTAATTGTCAGATTCGAGGCGGATTCCCTTTTTTTTTTATTAGGTTTAATTATTCCAACTGACCAACTTTCTGGAATACGCCCCGTATCTAACACTAAATTAAAAAGTCTGAGATATATGGGTTTCATAAAGTCAAATGATTTTTTAATATATTCATTGACGACATTACCGTTGCTCGGCGCCTTTCCGTTTTTAAGTTAAGGGGTGATTTATTGAGTCATTATTAATATCTCGAGGACTACTACTTTCATCCTGGTTATCAGAGGTAACGAAGACTATTTCGATAAGTTCTGTGTTTCTTTCTGAGAGAATTTCGGTAATTCTTACTTGACTCATTCAAATATTTTCTATTATCGTTTGACCGACTCAAATGATAATTTTTCCTCTTAGCATTATACAATTTTCTGCTATTTTAGCATTCTTCATCATACCATTTATTTTCTGTTTTGTAGGAGCATTTTTATTATTTCGACCTGCTGAACACCAAAAGTTTGATTCGCAGATTCCACGAGTATCTTCGCTACATTATCAGCAATTTGTGTAATGGAAAACTGATCTATATCTCCAGCATTTAGTTCATCAAGTTATACTTCAAGTTCATTTACCATATTTAAGTCAATATTATTTACGTCGCTGAAGTTATTTCCTTATTACTTATTCCCGTTTCGATATTCTAAATCGCGCTATGTGAAAGTAGTAACCTTCATGAAAATCGATGTATTTCGACAACCATTATGTCTTTCATAACACGAATGAAACCATGTTTTCTCCAATAAATTTTCTTTGCTGTGAATATAAATTTGAGAAGAATACTTCAAAATGTGTGCTATTAAGGACATTTCTAAAGGGTCGTAGTAAAATCTGTGTACATTTCACAATATTTTGCTAGCCACTTTTAGAGTGGTCTAGATATCTTCCTAATACATTTATCTATCTTTCTGACCCATTTTTGGGTGTTTAAATTGGAGCTGCCATACCCTCCCAGACAACGCTAAATGGGTATTATCTGGATATTTTTAGCGTTTACACCGACTCTATTTGTTTCTCCCAATCACCCAGAAATCGAATTTGTGCCACTTTTAGACTGGTCTACATATCTTCCTAATACATTTATCTATCTTGCGGATTAATTTTTGGGTGTTTAAATTGGAGCTGCCATACCCTCCCAGACAGCGCTAAATGGGTATTATCTCGATATGGTCAATTTACACTATCTGTATTTGTTGCTCCCAATCACCCAGAAATCGAATTTGTGCCACTTTTAGAGTGGTCTTAATATCTTACTAATACATTTATCTATCTTCCTGACCCATTTTGGGGTGTTTAAATTGGTGCTGCCATACCCTCCGAGACAGCGCTAAATGGGTATTATCTGGATATTTTTATAATTTACACCGACTGTATTTGTTGCTCCCAATCACCCAGAAATCGAATTTGTGCCACTTTTAGAGTGGTCTACATATCTTCCTAATACCTTTACCTGTCTTCCTGACCCATTTTTGAGTGTCTAACTTGGAGCTGCCATACCCTGCGAGACAGCACTAAATGGTTATTATCTCGATATGGTTAATTTACACTATCTGTATTTGTCTCTCCCAATCACTCAGAAATCGAATTTGTGCCACCTTTAGAATGGTCTACCTATCTTCCTAATACATTTATCGATCTTCCTGACCCATTTTTGAGTCTCTAACTTGGAGCTGCCATACCCTCCCAGACAGCGCTAAATGGTTATTATCTCGATATGGTTAATTTACAATATCTGTATTTGTCTCTCCCAATCACCCAGATATCGAATTTGTGCCACTTTTAGAGTGGTCTACATATCTTCCTAATACATTTATCTATCTTTCTGACCCATTTTTGGGTGTTTAAATTGGAGCTGCCATACCCAACGAGACAGCGCTAAATGGGTATTATCTGGATATTTTAGAATTTACACCGACTCTATTTGTTGCTCCCAATCACCCAGAAATCAAATTTGTGCCACTTTTAGAGTGATCTACATATCTTCCTAATACATTTATCTATATTTCTGACTCATTTCTGGGTGTTTAAATTGGAGCTGCCATACCCTCCGAGACAGCGATAAATGGTATTATCTCGATATGGTCAATTTACACTATCTGTATTTGATGCTCCCAATCACCCAGAAATCGAATTTGTGCCACTTTTAGAGTGGTCTTAATATTTTCCTACTACATTTATCTATCTTCCTGACCCATTTTTGTTTTTCAATTGGAGCTGCCAAACCCTCCGAGACTGCGCTAAATGGGTATTATCTGGATATTTTATACTTTACACCGACTCTATTTGTTGCTCCCAATCACCCAGAAATCGAATTTGTGCCACTTTTAGAGTGGTCTAGATAACTTTCTAATACATTTGTCTATCTTTCTGACTCATCTTGGGGTGTTTAAATTGGAGCTGCCATACCCTCCGAGACAGCGCTAAATGGGTATTATCTCGATATGGTCAATTTATACCATCTGTATTTGTTGCTCCCAATCACCCAGAAATCGAATTTGTGCCACTTTTAGAGTGGTCTTAATATCTTCCTAATACATTTATCTATCTTCCTGACCCATGTTTGGGTGTTTAAATTGGAGCTGCCATACCCTCCGAGACAGCGCTAAATGGGTATTATCTGGATATTTCATACTTTACACGGACTGTATGTGTTGCTCCCAATCAACCAGAAATCGAATTTGTGTCACTTTTAGAGTGGTCTACGTATCTTCCTAATACATTTATCTATCTTCCTGACCCATTTTTGGACGTTTAAGTTGGAGCTGCCATACCCTCCGAGACTGCGCTAAATGGGTATTATCTGGATATTTTATACTTTACACCGACTCTATTTGTTGCTCCCAATCACACAGAAATCGAATTTGTGCCACTTTATAGTGCTCTGGATATCTTCCTAATACATTTATCTATCTTTCTGACTCATTTTTGGGTGTTTAAATTGGAGCTGCCATACCCTCCGAGACAGCGCTAAATGGGTATTATCTGGATATTTTTATAATTTACACCGACTCTATTTGTTGCTCCCAATCACCCAGAAATCGAATTTGTGCCACTTTTAGAGTGGTCTAAATATCTTCCTAATACATTTATCTATCGTCCTGACCCATGTTTGGGTGTTTAAATTGGAGCTGGCATATCCTCCGAGACAGCGCTAAATGGGTATTATCTGGATATTTTATACTTTACGCCGACTCTATTTGTTGCTCCCAATCACCCAGAAATCGAATTTGTGCCACTTTTAGAGTGGTCTTAATATCTTTCTAATACATTTATCTATCTTCCTGGCCCATTTTGGGTGTATAAATGGGAGCTACCATACCCTGCGAGACAGCGCTAAATGGGTATTATCTGGATATTTTATACTTTACACCGACTGTATTTGTTGCTCCCAATCACCCAAAAATCGAATTTGTGCCACTTTTAGAGTGGTCTTAATATCTTCCTAATACATTTATCTATATTCCTGACCCATTTTTGGGTATATAAATTGGAGCTGCAATATCCTCCGAGACTGCGCTAAATGGGTATTATCTGGATATTTTATACATTACACCGACTTTATTTGTTGCCCCCAAACACCCAGAAATCGAATTTGTGCCACTTTTAGAGTGATCTACGTAACTTCCTAATGCCAACATGGCAAACATATTATAAGTCTGCCATAAACTATTTTCTTGTGTATATATTAAGTGTTCTAAATAGTTTTCATCAACCAGCGAGTTATGCCATCCTTTCAGGAAAACTCTCTAAGTCAACCTCCGAATAGTATCCATTTTGTATTCATGCTCTAAAGCAGGAAATCTCTGTGAAAATGACATATGAACATATATAAGTATAGCAGAAAATATATAACTTCGCTAATAGAGACCAGGTGAAACAAAATCTAGCCAAAATAGTTGACCAAACTATCTGCAGTAGCTGAATAACTTGAGGGCTTTCTTCTTCTGCTCTTCCTCTCAAATTCTAAAGCCGTTAAATAAACAACCAGTCACCCTGACCACGATACCACCTGTGCTAAAGTGTGGCGATCCGATGAAACATGTAATGGGAGATAGACTATTTTGAAACACTTTCAAGTTTGAGACCTGTTCGGACCCGTTTCGGTTGCGACATGTCCCAAAAGTTGGGGCATAGTCATGTTTGGGCTTAGACGTTTCATTGCGAAACATGTAGTCGGTCGAGTGCAGAAATGGCAAGATGATCCGAGGATCAATAATACAATCCATAGTATCAGTCGTTGTAAACAGCAAGATTCCATTTAAAAACAGTTAACGATAGAAATGTCTTTACTGTTAAGTATATTTTACTGTCTCTACCGTTACAAGAAGCCCTGATTTCGCATAACGCTAAAGACAAAAAGGAACAAATCTGAAAAATATCATAGGTATATATACCAAACACGCAAAAATAACAGTCAAAGAGCTTAGTCTAAATTGTTGATAACTACTGCGACTAAAAATATATATTTAAAGAATAAAAATACAAAACTATGAATGAAAATGTCGGCGTAACGAAAAAGACAGCTATATCTTTCAACATACACACCAAAATATGAGGAGCACCTGGATATTTCACAAGAAAATCTGCATCTCGGGGATATAATGAGTGCACTGATACAACATTTTACCATAACAATAGCATTTGAAAGAACCACGTATGTTTAGATGGGTAAATGGCTCCAGAACAGGTGTGGTAGAAGTGCCAAAAATAAAATATGAAATATACAAGAAATTGTTCAGATGGCATGAAGTACAATATTATATTATTATATTGTATAGTCAGAATAATTTTAAGGCACTGAGTCTCATCATTCTCGAATAACAGTGCCTGTGAAGTAGTACATCCGTGCAAAATCACCAATTTTGAGGCGAAAACACCTCAAATTTCTTTCTATAAGCATAGAAAGATAAACGATAACCAGAACTATCTTGGTGCAGCATATTCGCTGTTCCAATATGTAGTAGTAGACCAAATCTGGTTCTGGTTATCGTTTATCTTCATATGTTTACAGAGAACAATACGAATTGTTTTCATCTCAGAATCAACCATTTTGCACGAATGCACTACTTTACGGCCCTGTTACTCGAGAATCATAAGACTCAGTGCCTTGACATTTTTCTGAGTATACAATATAATATTGTACTTCATGCCAATTGAACAATTTCTTCTATGGGGGAGTATTTTATTTTGGTACTTCTGCATTGCACCTCACGCCTGGCCTGAAGATACAAGGTCCTTTGGAAAAAATTATTCCCCAATTTACTACATTTCGGTAGAATTACCCCTTTGTACCGTTATGTGTATCTCACCCATGAAATGAGTTTGCTCCCGATAAAATTAAGAAGAATATAAAATATACAGTGAGCATATGAGGGTGAGGGTATTTATATTTTGTTAACAACGAATAAAAAAGGACAGGTTTGTCACTACCTGATAATACTTGGTACTTGATCGAAGTGTATACCTGACAACATTACATGATGTTCCATGCATACATGTATAAGCTACACAGTTTGTTCTGGTATTTTAGACATGATCAAAACAATTCAGCATTTTGGCATGCAATTGTTGCAAACCAAACCCGTTGAACCCGGAGAAACTTAAACCAAACTGATCCTCTCACAAACATTAGTACACAGCTGGCACTAGAAATTTCCAAAGAGGAAGCATTGAATGTGCTAAGTTTATCGATAATTTCTTGTATAGTGTACATTGACATCAATAATTTATTCACAGTCCTTTTATGTACTTCTCAACATTGAGCATTAGCATGTCATGACTTATTATTCTTCTTCCATACATTTCAGTACATTATGTCCTGAAAAGTTTTTAACAATCCTAGCCTGCATTCTTATTATCCAGATATGAAATTCAAACAAGCGAATTGGTAACACATGTAGATTCTGGGAGCGGCTGTATGGTGACTGGCCTATATTCTATGTCTAGCTGGCCTTAGCAGATCCTCTCCCAGTGTAGATCATGAACTCTGACCTGGTCCTTGGCTGCCTTACCTGATGGAACGACTTCTTAATGAGACTATTGATAGATGGCACTGGACTTCGCAGCTAATTTATAGTTGGACTGTGGATTTTGTGGCTCTTTAAACACACACTACGCCCTGTCTCTGGGACAAATCGAGCACTGGTCAGATCCACGATATGGTCAACAGTGTTGAAAGAAGCTTGGTGGTGCAGCTTCTAGAACCAGCCATCAATCTAGCTTTGTATGGTGATTTATGCATTTTGGGAGTCCAGTATACTTTTGGTATATCGTTCTGATTGGTTGGAAGACAAATATCTCTTTTCCTGAAAAACGTTTTGTGATTGTTAAATAAATCTTCCAGAGTAAATGCAGTTTAGGAGCCAAACTCAAGCCATATTTCAAGCCAAATATCACGGTCGGTCAGATAATCCAGTTGAAATATGATTTTTTTTTATCTGCGAATTACCCATTGCATAAATTCCTAGAAATTAAGAAAGAAGCAGTCTGTTCAGCGTTTGTTGTCAGACTATGTCTACCAAATATTGACGGGGTTTCTCTTGTTATACAATTTGAGAAATAATCGGACTGCTACTGTGTATATCGATACTGGCGTCAAAGCTGTGCCGGTTTGAATTAATTGGTTATTACAATGTGAATTCCCCGTGCATGGTATTAGCATAGAAAGTCACAGGTG
Organism: Hanleya hanleyi; assembly: GCA_036873755.1. NCBI lineage: Eukaryota > Metazoa > Mollusca > Polyplacophora > Lepidopleurida > Hanleyidae > Hanleya > Hanleya hanleyi. Next base: position 10,830 of record JAVTVY010025219.1, read on the forward strand.
T